>JANAVB010039362.1:0-188908 GCA_029216955.1 Iris pallida | reverse complement strand
TTCTGACATAATGATTTTTTGACAGCGGTTTACACAGAAGCCGAGAAGATTTGATTTATACTAAACCCAACACTTGTCGTTTAATGAGCAGATGGGCTACTTTATGCTCAAGAGATTGCTTCTTTTACGCACGAAAGCTACTCGAGCTTTTACGCTCAAGGCTGTTGTGCGCATAAAGTTTATTTGAGCTAATTTTACTCTCAAGGCTATTTTTCAGCCACTTTACACAAAAGTTTATTTTGGGCTATTTTACGCCCAGTCTGCTACTTTACACAGGAAGTATATTTTGGGTCATTTTTACCCGATATTTTCTGGCTAAATGAGAACGTGGTTTGCTTACTGGCTTTCATGCCACACTTATCGAGGAACATTGTATGTACTCTCCCCATTTTGTTGAAGTAGTGGGACACGTGTCACCATGCGTAGAGATCAAAACTTTACATGGGACACGTGTCATCATGCGTAGAGGATGATTTTCATCGTAGGTGACAGTTACACGCGTAGAGACCCAACTTTGTTGCTTTTTACGCGCAGAGGGTCTAGTCTATAAATAGACTTATTTTTAATACAGACAGGATGGAGAGATCAAGAGAGATACATGAGAGGAGATTCTGAGAAAACTTATACTTTCAGAGTGATATTCCCAGAAGCATTTCTTCAACTTTTTTTCAAGAACAGGGTGAAGCAAAGCAGGAAAGCATTCGACTGTGCCATCAGTGTCGTTGTTCGATACCTTTCTGGTGACCTAGTTCTTCCGATTGTTCGTCTTCTTCAAGCAGTTTTCTTCATCATCATCGTATGGTCCAAGGAACAAAGTGATCGCTCTCAGATCAGACTTCCATAGCAAAACACATGGCTAGGCTCTAATGAAAGGCGACAAGCTGCAACTTTCGCTTTCCAAGCATCCTAACGAAGTTAAAAGGTGGACAATTCAAAGTACTATCACTATCATCAGTATGTTCACCATTCAACACGCGACTGCTACGTGTTGAAGAAGCAAATTCAACTGCTCATCGATGCCAAGGTCCTTTCACTTAATTACGAAGACAAGACGGTCATCGCCAACATGGTGACCCTCCAATTTGGTAGCTTCCCGAATACAAAAGCCTAAGACGGTGTCATCCCTATCCCTAAGATGATGGAAGTGGTCAACCTTCCACCGATCCATGATAATGCTAATGGCCTCATCCCGCTGACGATGCCGCGAGACGAAGTTATGTGGGTTCATCCTGATCTCGCCCCGGACATGATGTTGCCCACAGCGTACTCTGTTAAGGGGAAGAAATCCAAGTCATGTCGTATGATTTCTACCTCGACCGAAGATGCCCAGGTTACCACGCTCGCTCACCAGTGAGAGGACAACCATGCCTTATAGGAAGAAGCACTTCTTCTGCTGCTGTCACCACACCTGATACTTTAAAAGCAGGCCCGACTCAACCTTCTGCAGCAGAGAAGAAGAAGCAGAAGGAGGTTCGTTTTGATAAACTGCTCAAAAAAGACTCCGTGGTGGGGTCGATCAAGCTCTACAACTTCAACATATTGACACAACTTGCTAATACTCCAGCTAGGCTATCACTCTTGAGCTCCTTTATCTCTTTGAAGAGACTCGGGATGCCCTCAGCGGGGCGTTACAGAATGCTGACTCGTTCCTCACCCAGGTTCAACTGCCCAAGGAGGATCCTGTCGCTTGCCTACATTGCCATAATGTGGTTGAGATGATCCCTAACATCACCTTCACCCAGCAAGACATGCTGCTGAAGAACAATTGGCATAATAGACCCCTGTACTATACAGTATATATTGGTGCCATTAAGGTCAATCGTATCCACATCGACCACGGCTCTTCTCTCAGCATAATCCACAGGAGCTTACTCCAGACCTTGGGGATTTTGATGCATCGGCTGACGTCTAATACTACAATCAACGATTTCAACGCTGGAAAGAGCGAGTCCTTGGGCAAGATTCATTTGAAATGTCAGATAGGAGATCTCCAGACGGATCTGACTTGTTATGTCATTTATGCTAACAAATACTACAACATGTTGTTGGGTCGACCATGGATACATTAATACATGATCTTGCCCTCCACCCACTATCAATGCATGAAGTATGTAGCCAGCGACGGAACTTTCAAGATCGAGTTTGCTGACATTGACCCGTTCGAGGACTTGAAGCGTAATGCACTGATGTTGATCTGTACAAATCAGTCCCCTGGGATGACGACACCAATGATGTAGACGATAAGGCAGAGACTACATTAGAGAGTGCAGCAATTGCCAAAGAACTATTGAGAGTTCGACTGAAGAGGAAGACCCCAGACATCAACTCTCTTGTCGTCAAGCTTCGAAGAAAGGCTCCTACCCCCTGTCCCAGACGCTTTCAATAGCAAGTTAGGAACCTTTTCGGGTCAAGCTGCCTCAAAAGGTGCCTAAAGCAGTCCTGAGGTCGCAAGAATCATCGGCTGCAGCTTCCTGTAGGAGCGTAAAAACTACTTCATAGACCAAGTCAAAGAAATTGAGAACTTTACGCAAGTAAAAAAGAGTCAAATTCAGACTTAAAGCAAGTCAAACAGAGTAAAACTCTACGCGAGCTACTTTACGCGAGAGCCATCCTCAAAGCTTTTACGCGAAGGACAGGTTGTCCACATCGCATTTAATGCGCGTGATACTGTTCTGACATAATGATTTTCTGACGGTTTGCATAGAAGCCGAGAAGATTTGATTTACACTAAACCCAACACTTGTCGTTTAATGAGCATATGGGCTACTTTACGCTCAAGAGATTGCTTCTTTTACGCACGAAAGCTACTCGTGCTTTTACGCTCAAGGCTGTTGTGTGTAAAGTTTATTTGAGCTAATTTTACGCTCAAGGCTATTTTTCAGCCACTTAACGCAGGAAGTTTATTTTGGGCTATTTTATGCCCAGTCTGCTACTTTATGCAGGAAGTATATTTTGGTCATTTTTATGCCCGATCTTTCTGGCTACATGAGAACATGGTTTGCTTACGTGGCTTTCATGCCACACTTATCGAGGAACGTGTGTATGTACTCTCCCTATTTTGTTGAAGTAGTGGGACACGTGTCACCATGCGTAGAGATCAAAACTTTGTATGGGACACGTGTATCATGCGTAGAGGATGATTTTCATCATGGATGACAGTTACTCGCGTAGAGATCCGACTTTGTTGCTTTTTACGCACAGAGGGTCTAGTCTATAAATAGACTTATTTTTAATACAGACAGGATGGAGAGATCAAGAGAGATACAGGAGAGGAGATTCTGAGAAAACTCATACTTTCAGAGTGATATTCCCAGAAGCATTTCTTTAACTTTTTCTCAAGAACAGGGTGAAGCAAAGCAGGAAAGCATTCGACTGTGCCATTAGTGCCGTTGTTCGATACCTTTCTGGTGACTTAGTTCTTCCGATTGTTCGTCTTCTTCAAGCAGTTTTCTTCATCCATCGTATGGTCCAAGAAAAAAGTGATCGCTCTCAGATCAGACTTTCATTGCAATACTTTCCAGAACAATTTGTACTCTTATTTTTCCTCGTTTTCTTTCAAAAGCCAATTTTAGGCATTTTGTTAAATGAAACAAAATAGACCCCCTTCAAAATTTTTAAATTATTTTCAAAATTTGAAATACTTTGAATAGAAGTGTAAAATTAGAGATATTCAACAGTCTGCGTAGAATTCGGAATACCTAACGGTCATCTGCGTAGAATTCGGGATACTCAACGGTCCGCGTAAAAGTCGAGATATCCAACAGACAGCGTAAAGTTCAGAAATTTGAACCGATTTCAAAATTCTCTAAAATAGAGCTTTACGAGTACATAGAGAACTTTACTTATTCTCGAAATATCGATCTCTCTTTATTTCCTTCCCTACATACTCTCACTTTGACTCGATGGCCCCCAAGAGCAAGACCGCCACCGGCAGCAAGGGCAAGAAGCCCGCGTTGCTTCGTCGACGGCCGACCACGCGGAAACCAACATCCCATCATCGGCGGTGCCCGACAGACAAACCCCGCTGTGGCTCCGGCCATGAAAGGTAGAACACCCTAACTTCAGCCATGAGTTCGGGAGAAGAAGAAGAAGAAAACTCGAACTGAAAACTGCACGCCCACGTTTATACGTATCAGCGTAGAAATCGAAATAACAAAATACGCCCACATTATACGTGTCAGCGTAAAAATAAAAGCATACGCCCACGTCTATACGTGCCAGCATAAAAATCAAAATACGCTCACATCCATATGTGTCAGCGTAAAAATTTAAATACGCTCGCGTCAACACGTGCCAGCGTAAAAATCAAAATACGCTCACGTCAATACGTGCCATTGTAAAATTCACAATACGCTCACGTCAATACGTGCCAGCATAAAATTCAAAAAATGCTCACGTTAATACGTGCCAGCGTAAAATTCAAAATACGCTCACATCCATATGTGCCAGCATAAAATTCAAAATACGCTCACATCCATTTGTGCCAGTAAAATTCAAAATACGCTCACATCAATATGTGCCAGCGTAAAATTCATAAGTGAAAGACTTTGCGTAAAACAAAGAACTTTTACACTTAAAATTTTTATCAAATTTAATTTTTGTGCATAAGCATAAAATTTTGCATAGTCAAGTTCTCTAGTACAGAGTCTTTAATCTTTATGCGTAAAACTCAGACTAAGTCATCTGCGTAAAAATTTCAAATTCGATTTTCACTAACTTGATTTTTCTTTTTTCTTTTGGCTGTGGACTGTTGGCCCATTGGTCATGGTCAAACTGATTTTAATAATTGATCAAACTCTGTCTCGATATGTGAAGCTAGTCAGGATGTATCGGACTCTTGGACATGAACAAGAACAGCTATCTACACAGTTCAAGACCGAAGCTATGTTTGCCTGTTCGAGTCTGTATTTCTTTGAGCAATGTATTTTCTATTTTATTGAGTCTAGGAATACGTTGTACACCGAGTCGTACTGGAAAATAGGCTATTCCAAAATGTTTTCAAAATACTTTTAAAATATCCTTTGTTTTGAAAAACATTCATTTAAACAAAAGTTTTAAAAAGGTTTTCAAAAATCATCAAAAACTATGTTTTTAAAACCTGACCTAACCCTGACAGAACTCGGCCAGACTTCGGCCAGAGTTTGGTTGGCGGCCGTTTGATTTTTGAAATCTTCTGAACTTGGTCCTCCTGCAGTTGCGGATTTGACCGAGATTTTCTCAAAGATTTCTGCCCGAATTCTGCCAGAATTCTACCTTTGGAATTCCTATAATAGAGAAGGATTTCGATCATTTTAACTCACTCATTCACTTTCAATCTTCTCTCTATCTAAAGCTTTCAGTCTTCAAAGAGTTTTTTGAGCTTTAAATTTCAGATCCCAAGCCAATTACAATCCTCTAGTCGATTTGCCAGTGCGGTATGGTCTAGAAGTTTCTGAGAGATTGTAATCAGAAGGCTTGATTGAAGAATACCTCTTCACATTTGAAGTTGGACGAGTTCTTCGTATCAAAGCTCGCGTTGTAGAAGTTGCAAGGACTTCGTAAGAAAACTTGCGGTTTTGCCAATAGTGGATTCAACTGGTAGCAAGAGTTCTACCGACTGGATTAGTCCTCAACAGAAGAAAACCAGTATACATCGCTGTCTTTGCGTTTGCATTCTTATCTCTGCCTTTACTTTACTTAGTTGTGATTATTATTCTGTGATCTTGCTTCTAACATTTTTAATTAGCAATATTCCGCTGCCTACTCAATTCACCCCCTTAGAGTATTGTTCTTTACGATTTCGTTTCTACAATTGGTATCAGAGCAGGTGTTACAGGTAAAGCAAGATAATATTGTAATTATTTAATTTAATTAATTGTTATATAGATCAACACAACATATGGCAACTGTGAAATTCACAAGTGAAGGCCAGGCCACAAACAGACCTCCTCTGTTTGATGGTACAAACTATACCTATTGGAAAATACGGATGAGTTTTTTCTTGAAATTTTGACTTTGATTTATGGTCTATTGTTATTGATGGCTATCAAAAGCTACCTCGTATAAATGTTGATGGAGTTTTAGTTGAAAACCCCCATAGCAGATATATAAGAGGAAAAAAAAGGCCAGTCTTGACGCACGTGCTATTAACGCTATTTTGTGCTTTAGACAGAACTGAATTTAATAGGGTGTCTATCTGCACAACGGCTAATGAAGTGTGGAAGCTACTTGAAGTCACACATGAAGGCACGACTCAAGTCAAAGAATCAAAAGTAGCAGACTTACTCAAGAGTATGAGGTGTTCAAGATGAAGCCCAACGAAACAGTTACTCAGATGTTCGAAAGGTTCTTGGATATTGTAAATCCTTTGTCCTCCCTAGGCAAAGAGTACAGTAACCATAAAAAGATTCACAAACTCCTGCGAGCACTTACCAAGAACTGGATTCCAAATGCTACTGCAATCATTGAAGGGAACGACCTCACAACTATGTCCCTCAAGTATTCATGGGTAAGCTACTCACTCATGAACTGGAGCTACAAGATTTTGAAGAGCCTGCACCAAAGGAGAAGACGATCGCTTTCAATGCTTAGCACAAAAAGCTGCTGAAGGTGACGCAGACAGTAGTAAATCTGATGCTAAAGATCAAGCACTCCTAGCAAGGAAATTCAAGGATTATGAGACATGAGAAGAGAGCCAAAGAAACAACAGCCGTAACAACTGGTATCAAGATGATGCTGTCTGCTATGGCTGCAAGAAGAAGGGACACATGAAGAAGGATTGTCCTACAAACTCATCATCAAGCAAGAAGAGCAACAGGTATGAAAAAGGGAACCTGAAGAGATCGACATCACGAAGTATGCCAATACCAGCATATGGCATGAAAGTGAAGCCAGCGACTCAGAAGACGAACAATCAGAAGACGTAAACGTATGCTTTATGGCATCCGATCAGGTACCTACTGAACCTGTAGTTGATACATATTATGACTTCACCTTTGACAATTAGGAGATGCCTTCAGTGAACTGATGACTGATTACAGGAAACTGCGTAGCAAGTATCAGACCTCTAAGAAGGTACTCAAAGAGTACAAAGGTGAAATAGGTAGACTTACCGACCTACTAGCTGAGGTTAGAATAATGTTAGTGAGTCTGGTGAGCTTTCTTCAATAAAGCTCTTATTATACGAGACTACCAAGTCATCTGAAGAGAAAGACAAAGTTATTGACCAACTCAAGGAAGAACTTTCTAAAGAGAAGAAAAGTCTTCAAAGTGCAAATCAGAATGGAAACACTCACTTCTGATTATACTAAGTTGTATGACACTTCCAAAAGATTGGAAATTAGGTTAGGAAACAGCCTGAGACTGCTGCTTCCTTCCTAACATGTGTCACTTACCGAAAAATTGGAACATTCCCAAGCCAAACACTGTCAGACCTAACCCTATCAAACCTTTACCCCAAAAGGTTAAGCCCAAACAGGATTATAGGCATGCTTTCTTCTATACTAGAAAACCTAAACCTACCAACCATGCACACCACTCAGCTTTCAACACTCGACATGCAAAATGTCATTATTGTGGCCTATTGGTCATATTTCATCTGTATGTAGAATCAAAAAGCTTGTTGATTTAAATATTTATGCTTGGATACCAAAGGCTAACATTTCAGGACCCTACAAGAAATGGGTACCAAAAGTTTCATCTGCAAATTGTTTTGTAGGTGGAATACCTTTCATATGCTAAAAGCAAATGGATCCTCGATAGCGGTTGCTCACGGCATATGACCGGTGACGCTATACTATTTGTAACACTGTCGAAGAAAAAGAAGGAAGGCTATGTCTCCTTCGGTAATAACTTGAAAGGGTATATTATTGGTATCGGCGATGTTGGTAAGTCTCCCTATCCTATAATTAAGGATGTCTGTCTGGTTACCGAGTTGAAACATAATCTACTCAGCGTAAGTCATCTAGCTGATCATGGTTATGCATCAACTTTGGCAAAGACAAATGTACTATAGTTGATAGCTCAACTGGTAGTACTATCTTTGAAGGTATCAGGGAAGACAACATATATGTTTTCTATTTGTTGGAAGAAACTAACATTTCAGGTAGATGCTTAATGGCTAAAAGTGATGAAAGTCATCTGTGGCACATGAGACTCGGTCACGCAAATATGGACACAATATCAAGATTATCCACAAAGAAGCTAGTACACGGTTTACCGGACATTACATTCAAGAAGGATTCGGTATGCAGCCAATGTGAAAAGAACAAAGCTACCAGATCCACATTCAAGTCAGTAAATGCAGTATGTACTACTAGACCTCTATAATTGCTTCATATGGACTTATTTGGTCCTAGCAGAGTTGCTAGCCTCGGAGGTAAACTTTATGCTTTTGTAATTGTAGATGATTTCTCTAGATACATGTGGGTATACTTCTTGACACGCAAGAATGATACATTATCCGAATTTGTCGCCTTTTATAAGAAAGTTCAGAATGAAAAAGGTTACATGGTCACTCGTATAAGAAGCGATCATGGAGGCGAATTTGAGAATGTAGAGTTTGAGCATTTTTGTGACATACACGGTTTTGTACACGAGTTCTCCTGCCCTAGGACTCCAACAAAATAGAGTTGTGGAACGTAAGAACAGAACTCTATCCAAAATGGCCAGAGTAATGTTAAACCAGTTTTGTCTACCCAAATATTTCTGGGCTGAAGCTGTCAATACAGCTTGTTTTGTTCTCAATAGAGTTCTAATTCGACCCAAATTGAAGAGACTCCATTTGAGTTATGGTTTGATAGAATTCCATCTGTTTCTTATTTTAGAATATTTGGTTGTAAATGTTTTTCTTAATACAAAAGACAATTTGGGAAAGTTTGACGAAAAGGCCGATGAAGGTATATTTTTAGGTTATGCGGCCAAGAGCAAAGGATACAGAGTCTTTAACAAATGAACCATGATCATCGAAGACTCAATCAATGTCACTTTTGATGAACTGAATCAAATGACTATCGATGACAATGACGAAGATCCAACTGTACCAAGCTCAACAACAACTGATTCTCAACCAAGCTCGGTACTAGCTGATCCTCATAGAGAAGATCTAGGAACCAGCTACCTTCAGAGTCTGCCGAAAAGATTAAAATTTACGGCTGATCATCCAAAGGATTTGGTAATTGGTGACATTACCAAAGGTGTAAGTACTCGTACATCCAGTAGAGATATTGTTTCACGGCTAACCCAAAATTTATGAAGCATGTAGGGATAGTTTTTGGATAGATGCTATGCAAGAGGAATTAAACCAATTTGAACGGAATCAAGTTTAGGAACTTGTTCCCAAGCCTATTGATCGTCCGGTCATTGGCACCCTTTGGGTATTCCGAAATAAACTTAATGAGAATGGTTTAGTGACTCGTAATAAGGCTCGACTCGTAGCTAAAGGATACAATCAAGAAGAAGGTATCGACTATGATGAACTTATGCCCCAGTTGGGAGATTAGAATCCATTCGTATGTTATGTGCATTTGCATGTTTTCATAATTTCAAACTATTTCAAATGGATGTCAAGAGTGCATTTTAAATGGTTTTATAAAAGAAGAAGTTTTTATAGCACAACCTCCAGGTTTTACAGATTTTAAAAACCCTGATCATGTTTTCAAGTTGAAGAAAGCTTTATACGGTTTGAAACAAGCCCCTCGTGCTTGGTATGATTGTCTAAGCTCTTTTCTACTTGACAACGGTTTTTCAAAAGGCAAGGTTGACACTACACTTTTTATTAAGTCCTTTAATGGTAAGCTTCTTTTAATATAAGTCTATGTAGATGATATCATATTTGGATCTACTGATGAATCTCTGTGTCAAGAATTTTCTAAGTGTATGCAGAATGAGTTTGAGATGAGCATGATGGGAGAGCTGAAATTCTTTCTCGGACTGCAAATCAAACAAAATGACAATGGGACGTTCATAAATCAAGCCAAGTACACAAAAGATTTGCTAAAGAAGTTTGATCTGGACAATGTCAAACCTATTGGCACTCGATGCAACTTCAACAAAGCTTGATATTGATGAACAAGGCAAGACGGTCGACACACGTAAGTATCGAGGTATGATCGGTAGTTTACTTTATTTAACTGCTAGTCGGCCAGATATTATGTTTAGTGTTTGCCTGTGTGCATTTTCAAGCTAATCCAAAGGAATCACATCTGTGCGCAGTTAAGCGTATCTTTCGATACCTTAAGGGCACTTCTTCTGTTGGCTTGTGGTATTCCAAAACTAAGTCCTTTGACCTTACTGGTTATTCGGATACAAATTTTGCTGGATGCAAAGTTGATAGAAAAAGTACCAGTGGAACATGTCATTTCTTAGGCAAGGCTTTAGTCTCATGGTTTAGTAAAAAGCAAAATTCTGTAGCCCTATCAACAACATAGGCTGAGTATATCGCCGCAGGACGTTGTTGTGCTCAGATTTTATGGATGAAACAAACCTTGGAAGACTATGATTTATTTTATACACATATTCCCATTTTCTGTGATAATACGAGCACTATCAATTTGACTAAGAATCCTGTATGTCATTCTCGTACTAAACATATCGAGATTAGACATCATTTTCTTAGAGATCATCATCAAATTGGAGATATTGACCTTGTATACATAGATACTGAGAATCAATTAGCTGATTTTTACAAAAACCTTGCAGAAGATCGTTTCAATTATTTACGTCGAGAATTAGGAATCTTGGACATCAATAATGTTAATTGATTTTATTTTATGATTTTATTTAAATATGCAAAAACTGTGTTAGAGACAAGCCAATAAAGAGTCTGTCTGTCACCACAACTACGGTTGAAGCGAAGCGGTACTTAAGAGTTCCCGGTGAACCTCCGCCAGCTGGGACAGTACTCCTATAGCTAATCTAAAACAGTCGCTGTGTAACGAAATTAATTTATAAAATAACATTAATTAATTATTTTAATGTCAAAATTACTAATCTTTGAATTAAATATTTGAAATGAGCCAATAAAAAGAAAGTGTTCCAAACCAAACCCAGGCGAATTCGGCCAACTTCGGACCGAATTCGGCCCGAGTTCGGTTGAGGGTATCAGGTTATATAACCAGAACCTGAGAGACTTTCTTCCTCATTGCTTCCAAACCACATCAAACAGAACCCGCAGCCGCGCGAGAAGAACCCCAAACCCTAGTTCTTCATCACTCCCTCTCTTCCAATCCAAGTGGTGAAATTAATCCATACTTTGGATTCGTACGGAGTTCTTCATTCTCTACAACATACTCCAATCTCGGAGGTATAACTCCTTGTTTCCTCTCTGTTCAATTTCGTGCTATTTCCTTTTATTTGCACAAATGGCACCTAAGAGATTCAACCCCTTTAAGAGGAAGAAGACAACCAACCTAAGTGAGGAAGGTTCATCTTCGGATCCACCCATAATTCCCTATTTTGCCAGTCCAATCTAGCGACGGCACGTTCGACGGGTTTTACTTTCAAACCCTAGACCAAGCCTTACTGTGGTGGAGACTTCTCCATGAGATCCATATGCACAGGCGCACCCATCAAGTGGACTGTATTTCCAGGTCACCGCCATTTCTTTGAGACATTAGGGTTACAGCATTTTGTTAAACTCTGTTTCCCGTAGCAACTAATGCCATTAGACTGTTTTACTGATATTATAAACACTTTTGATGTAAGCACACGTGTTGGAGGATTAGATATCAATTTTAATGATGTTCTCTTCGCGGAGATCCTTGGTATTCCCAACGAAGGTGAACCGCTTGTTGACATCACTGAGTTTGATTTCCCCGAAGGCACGACACTTACCAGTTTCAAAGCTGAACTTTGTGCACCTGATAGAGTTCGCTCTGGAAAGTTCAAGGCAAACAACTTGAACTTCTTTAATTATGAATTACACCATATCATTTATTCCACTCTCCTTCCGAAGTCTACTTCGAAGGATGATGTCATGTCTCTTGAATTATCTGCTATGTATCACATTCTTAAGAGGTTTTTTTTTGCCCCTAAGACCATTATTCAGATGATGGGACGTTGTCGTACAAGAGATAGAAATCTCTCTTATGTAATGATTCTCCCACGCATCTTTCAGCGTTTCGACATTGACTTATCTACTTATGCTCAAGACCCTGAGCCCAAGGTTCTCAAGTTATCTCGTCGCAGTATGACTGCATCTGCTCCTCCTATTGCTTCTGCTACTGCTCCACCTCCTCCACCTCCTCAGCAGTTTGCTATGACATTTGATGGCATACACCAGCACCTTTCAGATTTGCACGTCTCGATGATGGACATGGCTTGCGAACGTGAGTTCCGCGACGTCACCCGTTATCAAGCGATTGCAAATTCTTTAGCTGATCTTCGTTTCTCCCAGACTGGACATTCAGCCGGTTCCATTCCTAGAGATCCAGCTTTCTCTGGTTACCACTGTGAGGATGAGGCTGTTCGTGCCTACTTTCAGCCCGGTAACGTATATGATTGGTACCGTTCTGACCGTGCTCCTTGAGATTATGTTGGTAAGTTTTATACTAGCGCTCCTCCTCACCCTTCTGGCGCGGGTACCTCTGCAGCTGGTCCTTCTGGACATGCTGGTCATGATGATGAGATGATGATGATGATGAGGAGTTGTGATATGTTATCTGATTTTTGAGACTTAGACATTATCTACTGTACTTGGAAATGCTCCGACATTCCAAGTTTTTATATCTTTCTAGACTTTATTATCAGTTTTTTCTTTTGAGGACTTGTACTGGATATCTTTATATATTTTTTTTGGACATCATTTCATGGATTTCGTAGTTTATGGTTCACATCAGTATATTTTCTTAGCATCTTTTTCTGCTTTAATAACTGCCTGTGATATAATTCTTTGTTTATTATAAACTGCCTGAGACAAATACATGCCTGTGATGTCATTCAATTTTTTTATTATTTCTATCATTTATCATGATTATTTCTTGTATTTCTTCACTGTTTGTTATTTATGCATTGATTGCGGGGGAGTTTTTACTTTTACAATTATTTTGCTAAGTGACAACGGGGGAGAAAAATAAAGATCTAACATTTCTTTTGAGAAAATACAGGACATGAACAATTTTTGATTTATTTCAAGCTTAAATGTTATCATTCATAGTTTGTCAATTATCAAAATGGGGGAGATTGTTGGCCCATTGGTCATGGTCAAACTGATTTTAATAATTGATCAAACTCTGTCTCGATATGTGAAGCTAGTCAGGATGTATCGGACACTTGGACATGAACAAGAACAACTATCTACATAGTTCAAGACCGAAGCTATGTTTGTCTGTTCGAGTCTGTATTTCTTTGAGCAATGTATTTTCCATTTTATTGAGTCTAGGAATACGTTGTACACCGAGTCGTACTGGCAAATAGGCTATTCCAAAATGTTTTCAAAATACTTTTAAAATCATTATTTTGAAAAACATTCATTTAAACAAAAGTTTTAAAAAGGTTTTCAAAAATCATCAAAAACTATGTTTTTAAAACCTGACCTAACCCTGACAGAACTCGGCCAGACTTCGGCCAGAGTTCGGTTGGTGGCCGTTTGAAATCTTCTGAACTTGGTCCTCCTGCAGTTGCGGATTTGACCGAGATTTTCTCAAAGATTTCTGCCCGAATTCTGCCCGAATTCTGCCTTTGGAATTCCTGTAAATAGAGAAGGATTTCGATCATTTTAACTCACTCATTCACTTTCAATCTTCTCTCTATCTAAAGCTTTCAGTCTTCCAAAGAGTTTTTTGAGCTTTAAATTTCAGATCCCAAGCCAATTACAATCCTCTAGTCGATTTGCCAGTGCGGTATGGTCTAGAAGTTTCTGAGAGATTGTAATCAGAAGGCTTGATTGAAGAATACCTCTTCACATTTGAAGTTGGACGAGTTCTTCGTATCAAAGCTCGTATTGTAGAAGTTGCAAGGACTTGTAAGAAAACTTGCGGTTTTGCCAATAGTGGATTCAACTGGTAGCAAGAGTTCTACCGACTGGATTAGTCTTCATCAGAGGAAAACCAGTATACATCGCTGTCTTTGCGTTTACATTCTTATCTCTGCCTTTACTTTACTCAGTTGTGATTATTATTCTGTGATCTTGCTGCTAACATTTTTTAATTAGCAATATTCCGCTGCCTACTCTATTCACCCCCTCTAGAGTATTGTGCTTTACGATTTCGTTCCTACATGGACTTGTAAATTTACCCGCTTACAGAAATATTTGGCTCGTCAGCTGGTATGGTGGGCTCAAATTACTTGGAGAACTTGTCCCATATGGAGTTCCCTCAGTCAAATCCAGAATACCCTGAAGGGAGACAATAGCTGATAGCTACCCAGGGGGACAAGATGCTGTTGTCTATGATAAATGGAGAATTGTTGGTATTGCTAGATGACTAACAATTTTTGAAGCTAGCCTTCTTGTTCGGGGATGCGATATATTTTCAGTCACAAACATACCCCAAGAAGGAGTCCTGGTGTTCAAGTTTGGAGAGAGGGCAATGTCAGACATGGCCAGGGATTATCCCCTATCTGCATTTATCCATGCCACCCATCCTCGATAGATGCTATGGAACCTGACTCCCAGCAGTCATGGTAGGCCGGGGAGAATCATTTTCAAGAGGGATAGAGCCAATGAAATGGGCTACCACATCAGTGCTTCTAGTGGTGATGTCGTGCCTTTTTCTGGTCTATTATCTGGGTTCACACCGAGCGAAGATTCAGCTCTAATCCAACCGGTATAGACCCCAATGTTTATTAACAAGTTCATAAAGGCGCGCAGTATTATATCCTCAGGCCAACCCTAGGCTACCAGGGTGCTTGACTCCATATAACCAGAACTGGATTCAGCTTAGTGTCTGGATCATGAAGAACTTCAAGACAGACCTGGAAGCCATCGGCCTTTATGAAGTGGTAGCCTCTACGAGCCAGGGTATACCGATGAACAGTAACCTGTTATTGGCTTTGATGGAGTTGTATATGAGTTCAACAAGAACTTTTGCAACTCCACTAGGTGAGGTGGGACTTGCACTACACGAGATAGAATTCATCTCTAGCTGCCGATGGGTGAAGCTCCCTATGAAGAATATGTTCCCTCCAACCGGGAACTAGCAGAAATCAGAGAGAAAAATCCTCGATTGGTTGAGGTCTACCAAGAACTGATGTGCCATTACCTAATTTGCACTAGTATGTATGATAGTGGGTCGTACTTGGCATATACTAATAAATGGACAACTTATCTATTCTACCATGAGAATAGGATACTCAAGAAGCAGGGGAGATTTCAAGAAAACAAGGCTCCAACCATCAATCCTTGTTCAATAATCCCTTCAGATCTGATCAATAGTTTAATGATCTCACATGAGTCTCCGGACCAGTATCTGTCCAAAAATACCGGAGACATCCCTGCGGGGACTGAAACCTTGAGCCACCTGAGGTACGGTAGTCAGAAGATCTCAAGGGAAGCCTTGCTGGCAGGCTTTTTTTCTTTGTGGCTGCAGAGATGGTTGTGCCTGGGATCAGTACAGTACACAGAATTCACTGAAACGTATTGTGGTCGGTAGTACATTTGGTGTTCAAGGTCAGAATCCTGCTATCGACAATGGTGTGTCGAATAAACGCAGGTTTACGGACCTTTGGTGAGGAACTAATCAACAATGCTCCCCACCGAAAAGATTTCCCAAGGGTGGAGATGCCCTACACTTATCTAATGGGCTGGCTACTGCATCATAACTGCAGTTTGTTGCCACTGGGCCCTGGAGATAATGCGGAGGTCTTCCTCCAAAAATTTAACAAAGCTACATGGAATGCAACTACAGTGGCAGATACCCGAGAGTACTAAATTATTCTCATGGTTGGAACTTCTTCTGCACAAGGCCACAAGTTCAGTCGACTGCCTCGGCGTACAGTTTGGAGACAGAGGAGAAAAAGGACTTCATTGCCTGTGCCAGTTCTCAAATGGCTAATATGCATCAGACCCTCCCATCTGATGTACAGGAATGAAGACGACTGTGCGTTCGAACCATATCTACCAAGTCGGTTCGCTCACCAGTTTGGATATGACCAACTTCATGTTGGTAATCCCTCCACCAGCTTCTACCATTATAGGAAGCTAATTGATGGTGCAAGAGCCTGGAGATACTTTAGCACCGCTTGTACGGTACTAAATTCAGAGTATCGACTGCTACAAGCACGACCGAGCTACGAATATTTCATACGTATGCTCACTTTTATGCATCCATCCGCTCCTTCATCCATAGGTACAATATGAAGGGGAGTCTTCGATGGCCCAAGGAAGGGAACGTTGAAGAACCAGTTAGGGTATTTCCAGATATACCTGATGACGCTGCTGTTCCAGATGAATATATGGAAGTAATCCCTGTAGGATCTGGAGAAATAGCTGCAGGACCAATTGTTTATCAGCAAGACCCGGAAGCGGAAATCAGGTGCAGCTGTTACCCTTCCAGAGAAGACTTCTAGATAAGAAGAAGAAGGTTACCGTCAAAGGGCCTTCTAGACAGAGAGCCGCTACCCCAGAGAGCGACACTCTTGCCGAGGTGCCTCAACACATTGCATCCTCTTCAGCTCATCCTGGAGAAGGGTCATCGGTATCCCAACCAACAACGTCAACAGAAGCTGTGGCGGTCCTATCCCGGACGTCTTAGCTCATCACTTCATCTATCTTTGCCACAAAAGGCACAAACTACTGAGTATGCCGCCACTACACATACTGTTGATCGAGAGCTTATCCCATCAGATGAACCGGCTCTTGCCTTCGATGATGATGACTGAGATGGGGACTATGATTCGTACTTGGCACGTCCTGTACCCACTCTAGGTAAACATAAATCACACAAAATCTATACAAGCTTATGTATTATGATTTTGTATATTAATTTATTTTGCTTAATTTGTAGGTGTCATCACTGCAGCAAAGCTGTGGCTCATCCTCCTCAAGAAACTATTTATGAGGAGAACACAAAATCTGAGAAAGAGGATTCTTCTTCAAAAGAAGACTCTGCTAAGAAGAATGTCCTCTATCTATGGGGGTACAACAAGAGCCCGAAGTAGAAGCTCAGCCAGAATTATCTTCTCTTTCTGAAAACAGAAAGAAGAACAAATTGCAGAAAAACCAACTGCAGATAAAAAAGCGGCTGCTGAGGAAGAAACAGGCTTCAATGAAGAAACTGAAGTACTCCCAGAGCCTGAAAAGCCAGTAGCCTATGAAGGTGATGAGGATATGGTCAACTCATCAACTGAAGGGAGATGTTGTAATAGCATCCTCTGTTTGCTGCTGATCCAGTACAAGTTCCTGAGAAGACGGTGTCTGAACCGGAGTCAGCTACGATAACTACCATTCCTCCACACCAATCACCGCCACCGAAACTCAAGTAGTTTCGACAACGGCTGGAGTAACAAGTGCTAAAGACATTGTCCCTAAAGCTCCTAGGGATTAGTTAGCTATGGTAGCAACGACAACATCGACTTTATCTTAGTCTTCTACCAAAGCAACACCATCTGCTCATAGTCTTCAGAAAAAGGATTGATAGACATTGCTGCAACGCCGAGCTCAAATGCAGAAATGAATCTCTTAGTTGAGATTCATACTGAAACTTTCTACAAGACCCTGGCAGCTCTGATCAAAATAGTCTTGAAGAAGGGCCTCAATTATGAAAGCTTGAAGGCTGCTATTGCTCTTACGATCAGAAATGTTGCCATGTTCAATGATGCAGCGAGAGCAGCGACATTGGAGAAGGTCGTAGAGGAACTTGAACAATCCATTAGAGAATATCTAAGGCTGTCAAGTGAAACTATTGGAAGTCTCATCCAAAGTGAGTATGACGCTTTATCCGCTGAATACTTCGCTCGGGAGACTACTTTCAATGAAGCTCTCCAAGAGTACAGCAACAAGGCCGCCAAAGAAAAAGCCTTTTTGGCGGAAGCTAAGCCCCAGCTGGATATCCAGAGAGAAGCCTATGAAACTTCAAATATGAGAATTCATCAACAGAATGATAGAATTCATGAAGTTGAGGCTAAATTGGCTCGCTTGAAGGCAGAGAGGGTGCAGTTGATCATAGCTCGAGACCAGCATCTAACACAGAGCTCAATTTTGGAGGAACAAGTCTTCGGTGCTGAAGCTACTATCAAAACCCTTGACGAAGCCAAGGATAAGATGATAGCTACTTTCGCCAAATTCTTCCATATTTGTACTCTAGAAGCTCGGCGTACTCTAGCTACTACTACAACTGTGATGAACTCTCACGAGAAGTGTCGAGCAGAGCTACAGAAATTGCTAGAAGATGTATCTGCTCCGCCTTAGGCAAAACGAGCTTTTGTATTCTTCTTTTTGTTCATCAATAAAGAATTCTGTATTCTTCTGTCTTTTTCATCTGTAATGTTTACAAAAAATGAATAAAATATTTATTTTGTGACCCTATTATTTATTTTGAAATTAAACAATAGGTATGAGGTAGAAAACACTTATCAGAGGTAATATGGACATGATAAGTCTTCTAAACTCAATAAATTATATCTATCCAGAGGTAATGTAGACATGATAGATAATGAATCTCGTTTTCTATTTAGAGTATACAATACTATCAGAGGTAATATGAACGTGACAGATCGTAACAACTCAAAGAAAAATAGATTAATATCTATTCAGAGTCCATAGGGACATGATAGATAAGAAAAGAAGTAGACTTAATTTATTCAGAGGTCATGAGAACATGATAAATAATAAATCCCTTTTTTTAATCAGATGGTAAGACAAGATCAAAAAGTCTCTTTTAGGAAGACAATAATCAGCTTAACCAAACATTGCTAGCTTGGGAATAAAGAAGAAATTCAGACATAATATTTTTCAAGAATTTGCCATTAATTGGCATCATGAGCAAATCTCCATTAGGTTTAGACAACATATAGGCACCATTAGAGAAGACTGTCTCGACCACATAAGGACCTTCCCATTTTGCTTGGAATTTCCCTTTGCTCTTATGAGTCATCACCATCGGTCTTCGGACAGCTAGAACTAGCTCACCGACTTTAAATACCCTCTCTTTAGCTTTACGATTGAAAGCTCGAGATATGCGGGCTTGATATAGCTCAATATGCTGTTGCGCTTGAAGACGCTTCTCGTCCAATCCTTCAAGTTCTTGGAGTCGTAAGCGATCATTACTCTCTAAGGTTAGCTCATTAGCAATGGCTATTCTAAGAGATGGAATCTGGATTTCCAATGGAAGTACAGCCTCACATCCGTAAACCAATGAGAATGGTGTAAAACCAGTGGGAGTTCGAACTGTCGTTCGGTAAGCCCATAAATATTCTCCAAGTTTCTCATTCCAATCACGTTTATTAGAAAAGACAAACTTTTTGAGAAGTCTAATAATTGTCTTATTGAAAGCTTCGGCTAAACCATTAGCAGCTGGATTATAAGCCGTAGAAGCTATATTCTTGATTCGATTCTTATCGCAGAATCAATAAAACGCCTGATTGGCAAATTGTGGTCCATTGTCATGGATTATCCTTGGGAATCCCAAAATGATAAATAACATGGTGTTTAATAAAACTAACCACATTAGATGTTTTTACTTCAGCAAGGGAACTGCTTCTGCCCATTTAAAAAAATAATCGATTATAGCCAGTATAAACCGATGTCCCTTGACAGAAGGAGGGTTAATCGGACCAATAATATCCATGCCCCAAGCTTCGAAGGGCCAAGAAGTTGCTGTAGGATGTAAGAATTTAGATGGTTGATGAATAAAATCGGCATGAATCTGACATGCTTTACACCGTCTGGCATAATCCAGAGCATCTGCTATCATGGAAGGCTAATAATATCCCATTCTTCGAATACGGTCCTGTAATTTCGGACCCGGTTGATGGGCACCGTAGACACCATCATGAGCTTCACGGAGTTTGCTTAGCTTCATTCTCAGAGAGATAACATAGTAAAAGTCCGTCATAAGAACGACGATATAACATATGTAAAGAAGAATCATAGTAGAATCGAAATGATCGTATCTTAATTGATGCAGCTTCCTTTGGATCTTCAGGTAAAATCCTATGAACAGCATAATCAATGAATGGACTTCTCCAATCCCTTTTTGAGAACTTGATTCTATAGTATAACTCTGTTCAATATGCAGATTATTCTTGACACATAATAAGTCTCGATCCAACAAAGTAATGGTGTTTTGTCATCTAATTGGAGCAGCTAAGTCTGCAGCCAAACTAGCAAGAGCATCAGCCTCCAAATTTTGAGAACGTGGTACGAATTTGATGAAGAATCCTTTGAATGAAAGGACCAATCCGATTACCACTTGATGATAAGGGATGAGGTCAGGATTTCTGACTTCATATGTCCCTATGACTTGATTAACAATCAGTTGAGAATCTCCATAAGCTTCCAGAAACTCAATGTCTAATTGTTTTGCTACTTGAAGGCCAATTAGCAGAGCATTATATTCTGCCACATTGTTGGAGCATGGTTCATTAAGAGAATAAGGACGGTAAATGACCATTTTATCAGGAGAGACCAAGACGATGCCTACTCCGGAGACAATATTGCCTTTAGGTCCAATCCGTGATGCTCTATCAAAGTATAGTTGCCAAATGTTATCCCTCAAAGTCAAGTTGCAATCCACAACTTCATCTGGAATGTCCTCATATAACTTAGAGGTTTCAGGTATAGGGTGAGCAGCTAAGAAGTCAGCTAATGCTTGACCCTTCACTGATTTTTGAGGTACATAGACCATGTCATAAGGAGTAAGCAACATCGTCCAGGTGGCTAACCTGGAGTTAAGAATACTCATTTTCTTATCAATACCCGAATAGGATTTATTCTGGAGATGACATGAATAGTTTGTCCTGATACATAATGTCGTGTCTTTGAACAACAAAAACCAAGGCCAGATATTCTTTCTCACAGGAGTATACCTGTGTTCAGATCCAACCATCATTCGGCTAAGATAATAAATTGCCTGTTCATGGCCCTTATTACATTTTTGTGCAAGAAGAGCACCAAGGGAATGATCTAAGGCTCGAACATATAGCAAAAATGGTCTTCCTACCACTGGAGGTACCAGAACAGGTGGATGTGTAAGGTATTGCTTGATGCCATTAAAGGCTTTCTGACATGCTTCATTCCAGACAAATAATACACCTTTCTTTAATAGACGGAAGAAAGGTTGACATCTCCCAGAAATATTGGATATAAATCTCATGATATATGCAATACGACCTTGGAAGCCACGTAGTTCTTTTAGATTGCGTGGAGGATGCATTTCAGAATTGTTTTGATTTTATCAGGATCAACATGCATATCTTGCGAAGTAATGACAAATCCCAAAAACTTGCTACTAGAAACCCCTAAGAAAGACTTAGTGGGATTTATTTTCAATTGATGTTGACGCATCAACTCAAATACTGTCTTCAAGTCTTGAATATGATCATCTTTTGATCGACTTTTGACAGCAATATCATCTACATAACATTCAACTATTTTTCGTAGATGTTCTTGAAAGATGCTGCTCATGGCCCGTTGATAGTAGCACCGATATTTTTCAGACCAAACGGCATAACTGTATAGTAGTAAACTCCAAGGGGTACGAAAAGCGGTATGCTTTTCATCTCCTGGATGCATCTTAATTTGATTGTGTCCTGAAAATCCATCCATAAAAGACATGCGTTCAAAACCACATGTATTGTCTATCATGACATCGGTAATCGGAAGTGGAAATTCATCTTTTAGACAAGCTGCATTAAGATCTCAAAAATCTATGCAAACTCGGATTTTTTTATTCTTCTTCATAACATGAACAATGTTGGCAACCCAGTCTGGTGTTGTTCTTCACGAACAAAGCCACATGTGATCACTTCTTGACTTCTGCTTCAATTGCATCCATCATATCTGGTCGAAAATGTCGTTGCTATTGTTTTACAGCCTTAGCATTAGGAAGAATATTGAGTTTATGAGTAGCTACTTTAGGATCTAGACCCGGCATATCCTCATAACTCCATACAAAGATATATATTCTTTAATTAGTTTTATCAACTCTTTCTTTTCATCTTCAGAAAGGTTTTTACTGATGAATATTAGCTTAGACGTAGTTCCGTCTCCAACGTCAATCTAGACAATTTGTCTTCTGTAGGTGGCTGTTGCTGTTCAAAATGAAGATCCCATTGAGTGTCCATTTGTTGTGCCCAAAAAACATTTTCAAATGGCTAGATTTACATCAGTTTGAACCATGTTGACTGAAAAGACATACTCAGATTCATCATAATAGTCTCCTCTAGAATATGAGGATTGTAAAAAACTGGAAGAACACCCTTCTTTCATATCTTCTTTGTACATGTGGGATGTATCAGATTCGATGAATTAGATTTCTTCAGGATCTGAGGATTGTGAAGAATTGAAGAAAATTCTTTTTGTATATCTTCATTAAACATGTGGGATGGATCGTATCCCAACCCATGACGGGTTTTCTGGTAAAATAGATCACCATATAATGGTAACCGTCTACCTTTGCGTTGATTGAGACCTTGCATAGTCTTCAAATCATATCCCATATTCTAGATAATCTTAAGAGAATATTGACTATATTTGTCAATTGGATTCTTCCTTTATCTTTCTCTCTGAGATCATCTATCTGAGTAACAGGGATATTTCTAGCCAAGCCAAACACAATTTGGTGCTTGTTTTTCTTATTAGATGGAATCAAAAAATAAGATTCTTCATGACGTCTATAAGTTACACAAGCTTGTGATGATGAGGCTACAGGAAGAAGATAGGGAGAAGATGTTATGAACCTTTGAGCATAAGGTCCAACATCGACATGAGGAAGAAATAATTTTTCTTATCATTAATGTATAAGGTTTCCTCTGTATTTATGTTATTTTTATGTTGATGACTTTGATTATCAGTAGATAAAGTCATTCTCTCAATAAATTTGACAGCAATGTACTCCAAAAGAAAATCTTCATTAATATTAGAGAGTACAAAATGATCAATATTGACATTATTTACAAACTGACTACTACGCTTTGGATTGATCATTAACAGACCGTTATCCGTCTTCTGCGTAGACTTGCTATGGTTGATAATCAGTGGTTCTGGATCATTCGTATGAGAAGTACTCCCTTGACTTTGATCATGAGAGGTTGAACTTGGCTCTTGACTGGAATACTCACTGATTCCTCGGACGAAGCTCGAGTTCTTCCTTTAACCTTGATCACCAGAGGTTGGTCATTGACAGGTTGGGGTTGGATTCGACCTTTGACTTTAATCTTCAAATGTTGCTCTTTCGGAGGATCTTTATTGACAGATTGATCTTCTGCAGGTGATCGATATTCGGCCATATCTAATATCTCCTTCACATGCTCCTGTTTGTAGAGTATTGAATCAGAGAAATAGGCTTCACCACCCTTAAAAGGATTGATATATGCAAATTCAGTCTTCACAATCCCTTGAGAATCTACGTACTTGAAGCATTGGTGGAGAGTTGAAGGCACAATGTTATGCTATGTATCCACGGTCTTCCAAGGAGGATGTTGTAAGATACATCTGAGTTGATAACATAAAAGGTTGCTATAGTTCGAAGATCACCAATTTGAATTTTTAAACAATCTTCCCCAGTGGTTTACTCTTTTCGGAGTTGAAACCAACTATTGTTGTACTAGTGTAAGTCAATTCACTAGTAGGAATCCTCAAGGGTCGTAGCATACTCTGAAGAATAATGCTAATAGAAGACCCAGGATCAATGTAAATCCTGTCAATTTCAGTAGATTATACCCTGTATAGCACAGAGGCCTGTCGTGCTTATTATGCTTCAACAGCATATCTTCTTGTGTGATGGTGATGTTAGGAATTGCTTCCATCACACTATGACATTGTGGACACAACATTAGTATATTTCTGGACTTTGAGTTGAGCTAAGCATGAATCTGCTTGTAGCAAAGCTTCGCTCAGAGTTTCTCAGCTTTCTTTAGAAAGACGAAGCAGCTCAAAGATAAAAAGTCTAGCCGGGGTATTAGCTAGTTGGGCTAGAATATCGAACTTGTAGGGTTTATCACCACCCCTTGATTGGAAGCAGACTTTAGTGGGACGTCAAAGCGTACTGCTTTCTTTTCCTTTCTCAACCACAGATGGTTTAGAAGGTCTTGCCTCAGCAGGAATAAGAGATGGTTGAGCAGGTAGTGTTTCAGCAACGTCCTCCACTTTTTTAGAAGTTTCCTCATAATCTTTGTGGGTACTTTTCCAGATCTCGTACCAGCAAAGGTTTCTTCTTTAGACTCGAGAGAATGAAGTACCATATTACAGGTTTTGTTCTTCTTTCTCTTAGCCTTCTTCTTGCAAGGCTTTTTATGAGGAACCTCAAAACCCAATCCAACAGTAGATTTTTGACTTTGAATTGGTAAAGAAGTCGCATTCCTTTATCATAGTTCAAGCCTTCCACCTTTTGAAAGTCATAGCCCATCTTTTTCATAGATGGACTGATTGTTGACTATACTATGAGTGGGTAGCAAACTTTCAATAGATGGTTCAACAGAGGAAGAGGAACAGAGACCTCCGTAGCCAAAGGAGAAGGAAGAGTAGAAACTTCTATACCCACAGGAGAAGGAGGAATAGAAACCTCTATAGCCCCAGGAGAATGAGTATTCGAGATAGGAGGAAAACCCCTACAATGCTTTCTCATAAGCAGCAAAGACTTGTTGTGCACTGTATAAGGGGACACTATTCATAACTAACCACTCCTGATGAGTAACTTTGAATTTGGTAGGAGGAGCCAAACTTGGAGGGCATATATTCAAACCCCTCAATCTATCCTCCAAAGGAATGCCATCCCAAAGATGATCCAAATCATCATGATCTGGAGTAACACATGAGAAATCATATTGCAGGTTTTAACTTTTGACCTTTCTTGGATTTTGAAGTTTTACCTTCATCTTCTATTTCAGGTACTAAGTCAGGATGTACCGACATAATTTTACCATTTTTTAATGTGAGAGGCAATAATCCTTTATTTTGCTCTCTAGCAGGCGGAAGATTCACAATTTTCATTGTCGCCTTAGAAATTGGGACAATCCCATCTGGAACTTGTTGTAGAGGAAAACCTCCAAATTGAAGAGAAATCATATTATTTTTAAGTGTATGCTCATCATTGGTTAAAGCGATGGTATTAGCATTTATCAACTCTTGGATTTCTTCTTTAAGACGTAGCAAGCCTTGGTAAGATGATTTATATATCTATGATAGATACAATATTTGGGATTGTCAGTCAGATTCACCTCATTAGGCCTGTTTGGCTATGGAATCTAGAGTTTGCCACTATTTACAAGACATTAGAATATCCCTGGGATATCACTGTCATCAAAAGAGTACTCTTCTTTTGGTTTGGAAGACTCTGATTATTTGACGTCGTCTTAGGGTTTGAAAGATTAACCACTAGGGTTTCCTTCCCTTTCCCACTGCGATTGCCGAAATTATTGCCTGAAGAGCCTTTCTTTTCTTTGTCTTCTGAGGCAAAGATCATCCCGTGTTCGAGCCAACCTACTATTGGTCTCGCTGAAACTGCTGCTATAATGAACGAGGCCCAATCTGTGAATTGATAGCCCGTAAAGACAGCAATAGTTGGTCGCAGATTCATCTAGTATGTATCAATCAATGCTGAATCTGGCATACAGGAGGCATCTTCAAAGTTGCCTGTCGAAACGTTCGATAAACGTCCGAGTATCTTCCTTCTCCTTTTGTTTGATCTCTATTAAGGAGGACATATTCATGTCCATGCCTCCTTCATAGAAGCGGAAGAAAAATATTGCTTTAAATTCGTCAAAAGACGAAATACAATTGTCGGGTAGACTGCGATACCAGTCATAAGCTGAATGTTAAACACCCGATGAAAACTCGGGTGAGAAGAGCATCATTCTTCTGCAGATGTACAGTCATAATATCAAAATAATTGATATATTGACTGGGAGAAGCCTTTCCATCAAATAGCACCATTGATTGTGGCTTGAATTTTGGAGGAAAGGGTACATCATTCCAATGATGAGGATAAGGTTGCTTAATCCCTAACCTCTGGAGTTGATCCTTGTGCTTCAAAACTTCAAACTGTGCTTTTAGCTCACACACTGCTTGAATAGTTTCACTATTTTGAGGAAGCACATTCGATTGAATAGTTGCTGGATGTACCGTAACCCCCACCGGAGGTGGTACATCTTCTGGAATGATAGGATCTGGAGATGTAGAATTTTGATTGACAGCAGGCTCTTGACTAATATTATTCAAAGGTACAACCCCTTGACTATCTTGAGTTTGTACTGTTACCTGCACCGGTGTTACTACTGCTGGCTGAGCAGTTTGCTGTCATTATTATTTGATGCATACTTTGCATCATAGCAAGCATGTCCTTCAATGACTGCTCAACTGCAGAGAGACGTTGTTCTGTATTAGCAGTTGACGTCTCCGGTTCATCTCCGATAGCATAAGATTCAACCGCCCTTGAACATACAGGGATTAGTATAGAGGTATGAATCAACACTATCAGTTTTTGACTCAAAAGACCTGGTACCCCCAGCGTCTGAATCTGAAGATTGCAACTGTCTTTGACTTCTTGACCGGGTATGCTGATATACCCCTTCAAAGGTATCAAGAAGTCGGTTGAACTGTTGTTGACCAGGAGTCTGGGATGAGTTGCGTCTTGGACGTGATGTACATACGCACAAATACAGCTGGTACGTCTACGACAAGGTATACATATAAAATGTCAACCTTGCTCGGTACATACGTACGGGAGAATGAGGCATGATCACGTACTCAGCTATAGTTTCCCCATAACCCAAGTTATAACATATGAGAAATATAAGAACAGTTTTAAGCATGTGAAACATACGTGGGTACATAGAAACATGTAAGATATGATTTTCCATTTAAGTAACTGTATTAACATAGTTCATACGCAATTCATTATATGCAGTAAGTAAAGTTTGTAGGGGTTTCCTCGTGCAAAGCAAGAGTATGAATATGAAGCTATAGATATCCGGTGTCCTGTCACTGTCAAAAAGGATATACAATCTTAGTTTTTATACTAAGCTCAATACTAGGACACTAGTGGTGTGACACAACTTTCTAACTAGACACATAGCCAAATGATGATTTTAGCATAGGAGATCAATGTGGGTGACACAATACCTAAACCAACTTTTTAGGATCTCTATACTAAGGTAGGGTAAGGTCTCAATACTAAAATATCCCAAAATCACACATAACTTCACAAGACATAATTATTAAATTAATAAATCAGACTGTACACTATGTTTCAATAATTATTAAAATAGTCACAAACCTCTATTGGTATGAGATGCTATATTGACTGATGCATATGACAACTCCTTTTCTTGGTCATCAACTGATTGCTGAGGCACATTGTAGCTTAATCGGTCAAAAACTGACCGTTTAGAAGCCAAACAGCAACATTTGATTACAATCTGGTGACACTCACAAGGATGATTTCCTTTGGGGAGTATCACAAGAGATTTTCTGTCTTTAAGCTTTTGTACAAGCAACTCATGTAAATCAGAAGGAGCAGAAGGAGTCGTATTCTTATTATATTTGGGACAGAGAATCGTTTAGTCCCTTATGTATAAAGTAGATTACTGGCTGTATTAGCAGAGCCAAACTGGGCATTTTTAGCGCCTGGAGAGTTGCGTGCGTAAATCCTGAGATTTTTGTGCACAAAGAACTCCATCAGCATTACGCGTAATCTGAAGGTTTGGTACCTTGCGTATAGCAGTGTAAGAAGGTTGTTGGTAAAAAACTGAAGTCTTACCAACAATATTCTTGTTTTTACGCTACATACGTGTAGGCAAATTCACTTTAGATGCAGAGGCATCATTATGAATTTTATCTACTCTGTACGACAGGAGATTACCTTTACGCGTAGAGCGCAAAATATGAATATCTGCCGTCACAGACGGAAGATTTTCTTTACGTGTAGAGCGTAAAACTTGTGTGTCTTCTACGTCACAGACGGGAGACTGATTTTACGCGCAAAGCGTAAAAATTAATTTTTACGCGTAGAGCGTAAAAATTAATTTTTAGCGTAGAGCGTAAAATTTGAGTCTGCCACATCACAGACGGGAGACTGATTTTTATGCCCGGGGCGTATACTGAAGTAGAGACTGCCTCGTCACAGACGGAGCCTCCACAACAGGAGTAGAAAGGATTCCTTTGCCTTCAAAGACAGCAGGGATCCGAGTTTGCTTTGGACTTAGAAATCCAAACTTTTTGTGCCTTCGCGATTTTTGAACATTGGAGCAGCGATACTACCCCCAGTTGGAGATTTCTTCATAAGCAGTCTGGTCGAAATGAACAACCAGTCTTCTTTGTCGATCCGATCGACACATCATCATATTGAGCAATTGCCTTCTCGTCAGAGGAGAAGGTCGTCCCCAGCAGAGTCGCCATTTTATTTCATTTAACAAATGCCTAAAATTGGCTTTTGAAAGAAAACGAAAAAAGTATAAGAGTATAAATTGTTCTGGAAGTATTGCAATGAAAGTCTGATCTGAGAGCGATCACTTTTTTCCTTGGACCATACGATGATGATGAAGAAAACTGCTTGAAGAAGACGAACAATCGAAGAACTAAGTCACCAGAAAGGTATCGAACAACGGCACTAATGGCACAGTCGAATGCTTTCCTGCTTTGCTTCACCCTGTTCTTGAGAAAAAGTTGAAGAAATGCTTCTGGGAATATCACTCTGAAAGTATGAGTTTTCTCAGAATCTCCTCTCCGTATCTCTCTTGATCTCTCCATCCAGTCTGTATTAAAAATAAGTCTATTTATAGACTAGACCCTCTGTGCGTAAAAAGCAACAAAGTCGGGTCTCTACGAGTAACTGTCATCCATGATGAAAATCATCCTCTACGCATGATGACACGTGTCCCATGCAAAGTTTGATCTCTACGCATGGTGACACGTGTCCCACTACTTCAACAAAATAGGGAGAGTACATACACACGTTCCTCGATAAGTGTGGCATGAAAGCCACGTAAGCAAACCATGTTCTCATGTAGCCAGAAAAGATCGGGCATAAAAATGACCCAAAATATACTTCCTGCATAAAGTAGCAGACTGGGCATAAAATAGCCCAAAATAAACTTCCTGCGTTAAGTGGCTGAAAAATAGCCTTGAGCGTAAATTAGCTCAAATAAACTTTACACGCACAACAGCCTTGAGCGTAAAAGCTCGAGTAGCTTTCGTGCGTAAAAGAAGCAATCTCTTGAGCGTAAAGTAGCCCATATGCTCATTAAACGACAAGTGTTGGGTTTAGTGTAAATTAAATCTTTTCGGCTTCTATGCAAACGCTGTCAGAAAATCATTATGTCAGAACAGTATCACGCACATTAAATGCGATGTGGACAACCTGTCCCTGCGTAAAAGCTTTGAGGATGGCTCTCGCGTAAAGTAGCTCGCATAGAGTTTTACTCTGTTTGACTTGCTTTAAGTCTGAATTTGACTCTTTTTTACTTGCGTAAAGTTCTCAATTTCTTTGACTTGGTCTATGAAGTAGTTTTTACGCTCCTACAGGAAGCTGCAGCCGATGATTCTTGCGACCTCAGGACTGCTTTAGGCACCTTTTGAGGCAGCTTGACCCGAAAAGGTTCCTAACTTGCTATTGAAAGCGTCTGGGACGAGGGGTAGGAGCCTTTTTCGAAGCTTGACGACAAGAGGAGTTGATGTCTGGGGAGTCTTCCTCGTCAGTCGAACTCTCAATAGTTCTTTGGCAATTGCTGCACTCTAATGTAGTCTGCCTATCGTCTACATCATTGGTGTCGTCATCCCAGGGGACATTTGTACAGATCAACATAGTACATTACGCTTCAAGTCCTCGGAACGGGTCAATGTCAGCAAACTCGATCTTGAAAGTTCCGTCGTGGCTACATACTTCATGCATTGATAGAGGGTGGAGGGCAAGATCATGTATTAATGTATCCATGGTCGACCCAAAACATGTTGTAGTATTTGTTAGCATAAATGATATAGAAGTCAGATCCGTCTGGAGATCTCCTATCTGACATTTCAAATGAATCTTGCCCAAGGACTCGCTCTTTCCAGCGTTGAAATCGTTGATTGTAGTATTAGACGCGGTCAGCCGATGTATCAAAATCCCAAGGTCTGGAGTAACCTCCTGTGGATTATGCTGAGAGAAGAGCCGTGGTCGATGTGGATGATTGACCTTAATGGCACCAATATACTGTATAGTACAGGGGTCTATTATGCCAATTGTTCTTCAGCAGCATGTCTTGCTGGGTGAAGGTGATGTTAGGGATCATCTCAACCACATTATAGCAATGTAGGCAAGCGACAGGATCCTCCTTGGGCAGTTGAACCTGGGTGAGGAAAGTCAGCATTCTGTAACGCCCCGCTGAGGGCATCCCGAGTCTCTTCAAAGAGATAAAGGAGCTCAAAGAGTGATAGCCTAGTTGGAGTATTAGCAAGTTGTGTCAATATGTTGAAGTTGTAGAGCTTGATCGACCCCACCACGGAGTTTTTTGAGCAGTTTATCAAAACGAACCTCCTTTGCTTCTTTTCTCTGCTGCAGAAGGTTGAGTCGGGCCTGCTTTTAAAGTATCAGGTGTGGTGACAGCAGCAGGCAGAAGTGCTTCTTCCTATAAAGCATGGTTGTCCTTCACTGGTGAGCCGAGCGAGTGGTAACCTGGGCATCTTCGATCGAGGTAGAAATCATACGACATGACTTGGATTTCTTCCCCTTAACAGTACGCTGTGGGCAACATCATGTCCGGGGCGAGATCAGGATGAACCCACATAACTTCGTCTCGCGCATCGTCAGCGGGATGAGGCCATTAGCATTATCATGGATCGGTGGAAGGTTGACCACTTCCATCGTCATCTTAGGGATGGGGATGACACCGTCTTAGGCTTTTGTATTCGGGAAGCTACCAAATTGGAGGGTCACCATGTTGGCGATGACCGTCTTGTCTTCGTAATTAAGTGAAAGGACCTTGGCATCGATGAGCAGTTGAATTTGCTTCTTCAACATGTAGCAGTCGCGTGTTGAATGGTGAACATACTGATGATAGTGATAGTACTTTGAATTTCCACCTTTTCAACTTCGTTAGGATGCTTGGAAAGCGGAAGTTGCAGCTTGTCGCCTTTCATTAGAGCCTAGCCATGTGTTTTGCTAGTGAACAGTAGAGACTGCCTACCCTAGAGCCTAGCCATGTGATTAGGGTATTTAGACATTTTAGGGTTATTTGATTATTAGAATTTATTTGAATTTATGGGAATTTTTAGGAATTATTTTGGAATTGTTTAGATTAGGTTGACTTTGACTAGTCTTGACCCTTGTAGACAAACCTAGGAACTAACCTAGTTAGTTGGGCTTGGTTAGGCCAAGTGACTCTAGTTAACCTAGCATGACATAAGTTAGTGGGTTTAGATTCATTAGAAATTGACTTAAGGAATTAGGAATTAAATGGGTTGAGAAATGACTTGTGGTTTCACAAGTCATTTTGTGACTCAACCTAATAGGACTAGCCAACCTAGTTCAAACCCTAACCTAGCCCATCATGGCCAGCCACCACTAGTTAACCTAGGGATTCCCCCACTATAAAACCCCTCCTAAAATCTAGGGCTAGCCTCCTTCCTTAGGAAATTTATTTCAAGAAGAAAGAGGTGAGTTCCTATCTTTAGAAATTCATTATAAATCCATTTAGGGTCCTTTTTCCCCCAAACTAGTTGCATTAGATCCTAATATCATTGTTCTTGCTGTTGGTATTGATTGTTTGCAGGAAGGAAACAATTTGTGAGTTTGGTGGTTTGAGGAAATCTTTACATTTGGGGCTTTTTACCCATAGTTCAAGAATAGGTAATCTCCTCATTTCTCCATGGATTTTCATTTTGTCTTCATCAATAGGAAGCCCTAAGGGTCCCCTAAGAGTCTGGATAGGATTCGTGTCGGGTGTCATGGGTTTCGTGTCCGTTCTGGACACGTATCAGTCCATGTGCATGACTGTTTGTCGAAATACCTCAAAGGGCATTTCGATCTTGTTTGTTTGATGTTTTTAAATAGGAAAATTAGTTTTACTGATGCTTATGCATTTTTGAACTTCTGTGGTGATTATTGTGTCGCTGTGTGTCGGATTTGTTGTTTGGACACGTGCCGCACACGCTCGTACGCGAGCTACAGGGATCCCCTGCCTATCGGGGTCTGTAGCGGACACGACATGATACTATTTGGGATGAAATTTTGGTGACACTTAGGACACGTGACTGACATGACACAGACCAATTTTCAGCTCATCTTATCGAGCGGATTGGAAGAAATACCACCCGTACCGATTTTACACTGCACTGTGCGTTGTTGATTTTTGCCACTGATACGGGCCTCGTGTCCGACACGACACGTTGTGGACACTGGCCAATGGGCCTATGAGGTAGCCCTATAGGTGGGCTACCTATGTGGGTGACCACGAGACTCCCTCGTGTTGTGTCGTGCACACGACACAAGTGCACGTGTGCACGAGGCAGTGCACTGTCATGCCTGTTTTGAGTTCTGTGCATTTGGACACCGTGTCCGGCCTTGGGTGACACGAAAGGGAGTGTGGGGTCTGTGCACATGGGTTGCTTCATTACCAATCAATAGATTCATGATTAGTTTAATTTTCCTAATCAATTCTCCTTAACCCTATGTTAACTGATATTCGAATTCCCTGTTATATTTCCAGTTTTTCTAAAATGAGTTTTGTCATCAATTTAATCCAGTATATGCTGTTAATTACATGAATTGAAACCCTAATGTGGTACCCCTATGTGTTTTCTAAGTGTGTGTTGAAAATTGTATGAGTTGGTGTTAGTTTGGTTCATTTTTCTGTGAATGCCACTATGGGACTGAAAACTGTGTTGGGGGAATACTATGAACTGATTTCCTTTTTCCTTGTTATAATGTTATTCAATTTATGAAGGGAAAACCTGGGTTCGAACTGTATTGAAGGGTTTAACTCTTTAACCTGAAATGTAATTTCAGTTTCTCAATCTTGAATTGATTTTCTTCCCTCTTTGAAAACTATACCTGAGTTTCCAGTGTACTCACTGGGTTAACTGATAAACACAATGGAAATTCAGGATTTGGATACTGTTTCAGGTTATCACTCACTCTAGCACTCTCTTGCACACATGTCTATTCCTAACACACAAATCCTGAACATATGTCACTTCATTGTGTAAACCTGAGATGACTTCCAGGTTCCCATGTTGCTTGGGTTGTGTAAATGGGTGAATTTTATGAGGAATTGGTTCCTGCCCTTAACTGAAATAAAGGTTGTTTAAATGCTTCACTGATTTCCCCATGATTGATTAACTGAAATAGGATTCCTATATATTTCCTAATCTGGACACTCACACACATATGTACCACTGATTTTCGTGTCACTGTTTCATTCCTCATAATTGAAATCTGAGATTGAACTGAGTGTTGGTTCACTGTTTTACACTCCTTTTCACTCACTGTTTTTCCTGCACACACACTCTCTCTCTCTTCACTGATTTTAATTCCTGCACACTGGTTTACACACACACACACACTGTTTGAATGCTTGTACTGTTTTCAGATTTGCCCACCTAGTTATATGCACATTGCTTCATGTATGCCTCACTGTTAGCTGTTGCCTCACACACACACACACACTGTTACTACCACACACACACACATGCTTCACAGCTCACTCTCATGTATACACTCATCACACACAAGTACTCACTCACACCCTAACACACATGCCTATGTCTAACCCTCTTCACACACATTTCATGCCACTGTTGCACTACCTAGGGCTGAATACAGAGAACCTGAGAACACACATTTTTTCCTTCCCCTAGCTCAATGTCACCCACATTTGATTCCTATATACACACAATCACACACTTGTCAATTTCCCTCACACTCATTCACATTGCAGCCATATATGAATTTCATTCATATACCCCACACATATATGTAAACATGTCACCTTCATAGCCCCTCTTTCCCTTCCCCTCTCTAATCTATGAATGTATATGCAATCCTTATATAACTTTATGTATATACATGTTGTGGAGGCAATTTATTATGTATTGATTTTCATATAGGAAATCTACTTGGCCTTGATATTAGTTTTGGAGGATTCATGAGTTAGCTTAATTAGGACTTGGTTTTGGGTATAAATGTATGCAAGTAAGCATGTATTATATGTAATACAAGTAATTGAATGCATATATGTTAATGTAATATACATAGGTAATATGTATAATAGGTAATGTGATCATGTAACCAATGTATGCATAGTCATGATCTAATGTATTGGTATATAGGCAATGTAGGCATGTATGAATGAATGTATAGATGTATAGTATGGATACCATGTCACACACATTCATGTGACACACCCACACCCACTTGAGTACATGTGTTTCCTCCTTTTCTCTTTACTTAGGTATCTATATATGTATTGAGATATATACATATATAGGTACCCTATATATAATATGTGTGTTACCATATCGTATATGGATATATAAAATGTATGTGTGGTATGTATATGGTAGCCTATAGGCCATGAATATTCTAAGTTAGATTATAATATATCCTTCTGTGTATTATTTTAGATATAAGTTTTGTCATATAGTCATATGTTATGGTGTGGTTCATAGGCATGATAGCCTATAGCCTATAGAAGTGATGTGTCAGTGTTTAGCCTAGATTAGACTTGTTCAGTCTTGATTAGCCTAGTTTAGTCTTGTTTAGCCTAGATTAGTCTTGTTTGACTAGTTTGACTTCTAGGGTTGACCAGAGTTGACCAAGAGTTGACTTTGGCCTAGATTGACCTAGAATCATGTAGAATGCATATTAGGACTTCATATCATTTTAGACTTGTTGTGACTTGTGCTGTTCTGATTAGGAGCCAGACACCTCTCCTCGGACAGTATATTTACTTCAGACGTTCAGATACGAGGCGAGTACATTCTCTGATCATTTCATATCCTGCTTAGAATTATTTTCCTGCATTAAATTACTTTAATTGATACTGTCACGTTGGTCACACGGATTAGTACAATATGGATCCCTCTCTGAGATGTTATCCTTCAGGGAGCATCGGGTACTCTATGTTCTGTGCGTTTACTTACATAGCGTATCATATGCTTCTTTGGTTCTTTGATCACTTGTGACATATACCCATATGATCACAGAGTCTTCTTTGAATCCTTATCCCATTTATGGGACTACTATGTATCACCTTTCGGAGGCTTATCACCCTTTGGGGGCTTATCACCTTTCGGAGGCTTATCACCCTTTGGGAGCATATCACCCTTTGGGGGCTTATCACCTTTCGAAGGCTTATACCCTTTGGGGGCTTATCACCTTTCGGAGGCTTATCATCCTTCGGGGGCTATTACATAGAATCATAACATAACCTGTTGGATCCTTGTGTATTAGTTGGGGGTACGGGGGAGTATAAATAGCCATGTGAACAATTCCAAAGTAGAATAGCCATATACGCCTCTTTAGTATAGCCATGTACAAATCAAGCCGTTCACATGTCGTCTTTGTGCTCCAAATCACTAGTCACTGGTAGCTCTTTACTTATAGTAGATATTTCCATTACAGTTTTCTTTCTCTTTACATACTGCATTTCTTCAGTATCTATATCTTACTTTACTGTATGATTATATTTCTAACCTGCTATGAACTGTTGAGATATACTGTACTCGCTTCTGTCCTGACTGGACCTGTTGAAAATATTACAGAGGACGAGGAGGAGGCTTGGGAGGATGCCTTCTACGGACATCTCTAGCGGAGGACATCACCCCACTACCTAGACTAGTTTAGTTAGGCCTTATCTTATTTTCATGTTGTCTTGAGACTGTTTAGCTAGACTTTACTTCTGTTCAGAGATGTTGAGTTGTATTTTTTCCTCATTTTCAGTAGCTAAGATGTGTACTCTGGATATTTGCTGGGATATTATCTTAGACTATTCTATCTTCTGTATTTCCTTGAATTCTATATCATATCGTGTTTTCTTCTTCCTTAGTTGTGATTGAGTTCATTTACTGTTAGTATCATATTGCTAGATGTATGTTGACCTAGGACAGCGTTCTACCGCCGACACTGCGGCGTAAGCTGGGCTTGTGACGTTCTCGTACCTCACAGTGGGTGCGGGTCATGACAGCTGAACCCTTGGATATGTTGACGGTCGGGGCTTATTTTCCTTCCCGTATTTGTTGGTAGGGTTGTTGCTGGATGAGCGTTTCCCTTTTCTTCGTGTATGGGGAAATTAGTCCTAGTAATTGTGCGTCGGGCTTTTCTTTCGGCCATGTTCGTACCGGTAATGAAAGGCGTCCAATCTGTGCATGGAGCATTATGCCAGAGTTTGATTGCAGGAAGCATATTATTACGACAAGAGTCCATAATAGGCTCGGAGACACCCAACGGTAGCCTCAGGGCCGCCTGGCGGAAGCTTTCGATGTAAGAACATATAGGCTCATTTTCCTTCGGACAATGTCCATGAGAGTGGACATCGTCATGTCCATTCCACCTTGGTAGAAGCGAGAGAGGAAGAGACGCTTCAGATCGTCAAATGACGAGATGCAGTTATAGGGGAGACTACAAAACCACTCATATGCTACTCCCTGCAATGCCCCAATGAACAGATTTGTGAGCAAGGCGTCGTCCTTCGGTTAATGCCCCGTTACAGAGGCAAAGTACCTCAGATATCGATGGGAAGACTCTTTTCCTTTGAATGGTACAAGAGTCTATGGTTTGTACTTTGGAGGGTACACCACGTTATCCCACTCAGGGGGATATGGTTGCCGAATCCCTGCTCTCGAAGTGACTCTTGTTTGTCCCGGGCATCGAAACGTGTGTATCATCCCCAATTTTCACAAATAAGGGTAATTTTGAACTTTTGTATTTTTAATCATTTAATAATATTATTTAAATCATGTTATAATTTTTGGTGATTTTTAATCATTTTAAAACTATTTAAATCATCGACTTGTGATTTTGATGTGCTGCTAGTGAAACCCTAGAGACTACTTGACCTAGAGCCTAACCATGTGATTAGGATGTTTTATTTATCATTTTTGGCCTAGGGGTATTTTGGTCATTTTAGACTTTTTAATGAAAATGAATTTTGACTGATTATTATAGTGCTAATCTTTTATTTAGAGACTAACCTAGTTTTGACCTAACCTAGAAGTTAATGATGTTCATGGAGGTTTAGTTAGAAGGTTAGAGACTTAATGGCTAAGTTAGATTAATATCTAGATATTGTGTTAGTAGGATATTTTGATTAGATGTTAAGAAACCCTACTTTTAATGTAAGCCTTTGATTGAGTCTAGATTCATGTGGAGAAGCCTTAGCCACTCATCTAACCTTGTAAAACCCTAATCTTAACTATTCCTACAGCCATTAAGAATCTCTCCCCCTTCTATTTAATCACCTCTTCAAAGTTCTTGCCTCTTTTTAATACCTACATAAAGCCCTAATAGTGTTCTTCCCCAAACTTCACCAATTCTCCATTTCTTCTCTTAATTGGACCAAACAAATTGTATTGGACTCTATTCCTGGTGTAGAGGCTGTGGGGGACTAGCTAGCAAGGATTTGGAGTCTTGGGATCATTGCAAGTTAGGAAGAAACCCTCATTCAACAAGCTCTATTGAGGTTTCACCCTCAATTGGTAAAACCTATCAAACACCCTTAAATTCTCAATTTCTTTCCATAGTTGCATTCATTTAGGTAAACCCTAGCTATCCCTCAAGTTTGGTAGGAATTGGAGTCCATTTAGAGTCCGTATCGGACACGTATCAGTGTCTTTAGCAATGTGTTTGATGAAATGCCTAAACCACTATTTTATTCACTATTTTTAAAACAAATTTCACTTTTGTGTAGCCCTATTGGTGTGTTTTGAATCCCCTAAGGACTGAGCATGAATTCGTGTCGATTTTGTGTCAGAAACGGGGCGGACACGGTACGACACGCACGACACGTGTGTGCTGTCCGGCTTCCCGACGCTTATTGCGGACACGACACAGCTCGAAACACCACGAAACTTGGTCGACATGTGGGGGCAGTGTCTGCGAATGTGCCCCCAAGTTTGTGGACTCATGTGTCGTATCGGACACGAAAACCCACTCGCACTGGTTTTGCACTAACAGTCTACGCACGAACAGGGCTCTCTGATACGGGCTTCGTGTCGCACGTAGACATGACGTGGACACGGTGCTGGGAATCGAAACCCTAGCCCTAGACCTGACGTAACCTGGGACACGAGCAACCAGCCTCGCGTGTCGTGTGTGTGTGCACGACGTAACACGCCGTACGAGGCTGTGTCTGGGCAGTTTATACACTTTGTTATTTCATGTTTTGGACACGTTCGTGTCCACTTACACGGACACGAACACCTTGTGTGACACGTACACATGTACATGAATCATCACCAACCACTATTTGATGTATTATGGGTTTTCGATTCTTAATTTAGGGTTTCCCCTATTTTTCTGATATTATGTTCGAATAATGCATTTTCTGAGTTTTAATTGAATATTAATCAATAATTAAATGTTAAATTATAATGTTAGATATGTTATTAAGTCTGAGATTATGTTTGTTTAGCAGGGATTCGATAGGATGCATGATGGGGTTGTGGGTTGTGTTTTCGAACTCTATTGATACCATACTATATGTTTGATATTTAGTGTTAACTGAGTATTGATTTTCATTCCAAAATTATGTTAACTGAGTTTGATTGTTATTTCAAATAGTGTTAACTGAGTTAGGTTACATGGTTATATACATGCTTGTGATATTGATATGTGAATCTGAGTTTAAGTTGGTAAAAATTGATAGGATATATGATGATGATGTGTACTAACTCAATAAACCTGAGTTAGCTATCCCTTGGTTTTTTGAGTTCAAGTTAGATATATACATGCATGCTTTGAGGATGTTAAACCAGAGACTGCCCCCTTGCATGTGTGAACCCCACATTGTAAACCCTTTGCCTTGCTGTCACATTGTGTATACTGCATAACTGAACATGTGAACCCCCTATAACTGCTTAACTAAACCTGAAAGTCTGAGAGTATTACATGCATTCACCTGAGAACACATGCCCCTTGTATACATGTTAACCTTGCCTTTACCTTGCCTACACTAAATGTAAACTGCCCTTGCTTTCAAACCTGAGCACATTACAACCTTTTCCCCCTTTAAATCATTACCTACTCTAACACAGTCTCTCTTTCACTCTCTCACTGCTACACATTACCTACCTTACTGTCACATACATCCACACACCCACCACACACACCAACACAACACACAACACACACACACACACACAGATATATATATATATATATATTATATTATATATATATATATATATATAATAATTATATATTATATATATATAATGTATGTTATGAATGGATATATATGCAATAAAAAAATACAAGATAATGAATGACATGAATGAATGATTAAATGAATGCATGAATGAAAATATATGTATACAAGTATGTATGCAATGTAAGAAGGTAATGTATGAACTTAAACCTGAATGTTTATATGCCTATAGGTGTGCCTATATTATAGTGTATGTAGATATGTGTATGTATTTGTGTAATGTGATGTTGGTGTTGACCTTGTGATTGTGTGTGAGTGCTAGGCTAGGCTTGGTTTGGCTTAGTGAGACTTGATTGGGCTAGGACTTGACCTAGTTTGACTAGTGTAGTTGGCTAGAGTTGACCAAGGGTTGACTTTAGTCTTGTTTGACCTAGACATCATGTAGAATGTATTGTAATGTTCAATTATATCATCCTGGACATGTTGTGACTTGTGTGCTCTAAATAGGAGTCAGATACCTTATCTCGGATAGTATATTTTTCTTCGGACATTCAGATATCAGGCGAGTACATTCTCTGACCATTTAATACTTGTTAGGACTTATATTCTGCTCTAGATCACTTTACATAATGCTGTCACATTATTATCACGGATTGGTACCACTACCAAAATAAGTCATATTACCGACGAAATTAGCGACGCCTATGGAAAACATCGCTAACATGAAGGACATTAGCGACGCATAAGTAAAACGTCGCAGGACGTCACTATTAGCGACGATCAGAGACGTCCCGCGATGTCTTTTAAGTAAAAAAATAACGTTGCTGATAAGTCGGTGAACGTCGCTAATTTGGCTAGAAATAGCAACGTTTACCGATGTACATGGTATGACGTTGCTAAGAGCAAACAATAGCGACGTTTACCGACGTCTCATAGTGATGTCGCTAAGTTAAAAATATATGTCATTTGAGTTTTCATTCCCCCCCTTTATTTCGAAAAACCATTTGAGTTTTCTTTCCACCGAAGACCTCCGGCCCTCCCTTCCTCGACGACCCTCCCCTTTCGGCCCCCGACCCTCCCTCCTCGGCTTGGCGCCCCTGTTCCCCCTCGGCGACCCTTCCCCCTCGGCCCCCGACCCTCCCCCTCGGTTCGACGACCCTGCTCCCCTCCGTCTTCAGCTCCCTCCGTCTCTAACTCCCCACCGGCGACCCCCCCTCGACGACCCGCTCCTTCCCGACTAGGTAAACCCTAACCCTCTTTCGGACACGACACTTTGACACAGGACACGACTGGTTAATTAGTTAATTAACCAGGACACAGGACACTTTGTTGACACACAATACTTTAATTCTTTAAATTTCAGTTAATTAGTTAATTATATCGACACAGGACACTTTGTTGCTTTAATTTCAGTTATAATTAGTTAATTATGTTGTATGAGTGTGTGTTCAAGTAGGGGAAAGCAACAAGTCTGAGTGTGAGAGTGTTATTGTATTAGTGTGGCTTGTGTATGTAAAAGTGAGTGAAGAATGCAGCAAGTGTGTAGGTTGCCTGTGGCATTAGCATTATAAGGAGGGCAGGGCTTGGTTTGTGTAGGATTATTGGTGTATAGGAGAGAGTGATATTAGGTAATTTTGAGATGGGCACTTGGTTTACCTATATAGGAAAGGTAAGGTATTCCTATAAGTATTAGCTATAGCTATATATATAGTGATGATCGGGATATGCATCTATGTAACATATAGAGTTATAGTATGAGTATCATTGATATAAAAATGGTGTAAGGGTAACCCCATAGGTATAGCCTATAGCAATGCATGCATTATGGTAAATAGATAATTATAGGACTACATAAGTATAACATCATGGATAGACAACCATGGGTACCATATCCTGTATGCATATAGGGTATGGATTAAGAGGGTATGTCCATTGATGTTGGGTTATACCTTAGGTAAGTGTCTCTAATAGAGTATCCTAGTATCCTTGGTATAGGGTATTAAGGGTGTTAAGGTTTTAGGCAGGCTAAATGTAAATATGGGTAAAGGGCAGAGTGTGGTATCATGATATGGTACCATAAAGGTATGCTTAATATGGGTAATCTATAGAGTAATGTATGTGTGTAGCATATGGTATGGCATGGTATAGGACATTAGAGAGTAAGTAAAGGGTAGATGGCTAAGGTAATTGCAAATAGTAGATATCTATAAATATAAATCAGATAGATACGTTTAACACACCGAATATCCTAGTATCCTAGTATCCTTGTATCCTAGCATCCTAGTATGCTTGTAATAGAGTATCCTAGTATCCTTGTATCCTATTGTTTGTATCCTAGTATCCTAGCTAGTATCCTAGTATCCTCTAATAGAGTATCCTAGTATCCTTGTTGTTTATATACTTGTCTGACAGGTTTCTCGTTATCACACATCTGTCTATTTTTACATTTTTACTTGTTCTTCCTATCACATGATTGTTTTTATTTATCCGTTCTTATATTTTATACCTTGTCCTTATAAATTTCTCATCAAGTGTCACATTACAATTTACTGTTTCATAGCACTTGTCAACTAAGTTGGTGCTTGAGCTTACTTATGTATATATTAAATAAGTTTTTATTAAAGTTGTCATCCAAATCATTATTAGACTTCAAATGGAGACTTGAGAGCTTCTTGTGATACATTATCGGAGGGCTACACCCAAAGGTCCAAGTCCGAGATTGCTAAACTTTATACAAAAGCCTATGTCCATGTTTGATATGGACACAAATCTGCTAAATTTATTGATTAAACACTATGCTAAAGAGACTAGGATTAATATTGGCAAAAATACTGATATATCACGTCTTCATATTTAAACCTTTAACTTGACAATACAAGTCTTTATTTCTTGACATGCTATAAATAGCCTCTAACTCATCTCTTGGATAAAGAGGATAGATACATTCATGCATGTGTTTCAACGATGTGCTTGTATCTATCTTACAAAATTATCCTCAAATGGATATGGAGCTGAATTACTATCTGCAGAATCGTTCGTGGATGTACAACCGTCATCCTGATGACATGTGCGGTGTGCATGATGAATTCATAGAGGGTATACAACAGTTCCTACAGTTTGCCAAGGCGTTCCCTCAGTACATGGACGGTACCAAAATTAAGTGTCGTGTGTGAGATGTCGCAACTTGAAATATCATCCAGAAGTGGAAGTCACGTATCATTTATACTCAAAGGGTTTCATGCCGAATTACTATCAGTAGAACACACACGGAGAACTTGTGTCCTTAGCATCGGAGTATGAGCCTTACGTGGATGTCTACAACCACGCTGCTTACGACGATGGGTTGGTGAACATGGTTTTTGATGCGGCGGGGCCTAGTTTCGATCCGGACAATCATGATGCACCTGAGGAGGTACCGAACGCCGATGCTGCAAAGTTCATAGAGTTGCTGGAGAATGCAAGGACTCCATTAAATCCTGGTTGTGAGGATCATTCACCGTTGGAGGTGGTTACAAGATTGTTGAGCATCAAGTCCGATTTTAATATGTCGCAAGATTGCTACAACCGACTTATGTAGTTGATTGTAGAAATATTGCCTGAGGGTGCTAAGTTGCCTAAAAACTTTTACCGGTCTAAGAGGATGGTGAGATCGCTCTAGAGGATATGAGAAAATTGATGCAGGTCGCAACGGGTGCATGTTGTACTACGAAGACGACAAGGATGAAGACGCCTACAGATTTTATGGTACTGATCGCTACAAGGGCAGTCGTAGAGGAAAGTCTGTCAATGAAAGGAAGCCTACCGATTCGATGCACTACTTGCCGTTGATGTCGCGATTGCAGCGGTTGTTTATGGTGAAGGAAACTGCAGAAAACATGAGTTGGCATAAGCAAGAACAGACCAAAGGAGTGTTGGATCACCCATCTGATGGAGAAGCATGGAAGCACTTTGATCGAGAGTATCCAGATTTTGTTTCTGATCCGCGTAATGTCAGATTGGGTCTCTGCTCTGACGGTTTTACCCCATTCGGACTTTTGGGATCCCAGTATTCGTGTTGGCCTGTGATCGTCACTCCATACAATCTATCGCCTTGGATGTCCTCACCGTTATTATCCCAGGTCCGAACAATCCGAAAAGGAACATCGATGTGTATTTACAGCCATTGATTGATGAGTTGAATCAGTGGGAAGTAGGTTCCAATACATACGATGTATCTAGAAAACAAAATTTTCAGATGCGGGCAACACTTATGTGGACCATCAACGACTTTTCGGCCTATGGTATGTTATCTGGATGGAGCACGCATGGTCGTCTTTATGTCCGTATTGCATAGACCGTACTCTGATGCTCCGGACGAGAGGAAGGCCTACTGGTTTGCGCGCTTCAAGGTTAAAATATATTTGCTTTTAACATGAATCATATAATTTTTGCATATTATATAACTGATAAATATTTTGTTTGTACTCTTCTAGGATATGTTTTTTTATCCACCGCACCGGGCCGAGATGATCGAGGGGATGTTTCCTGCTGTCACTGCTAAGTTGATCCGCGACGCTATTAATGATCATAAGACTCGAGATCGTACCGGAAAGCCGATCCAAGGGATCACCCATGAGCAGTGGACTGCGATAAAGGCTCAATTCGACGAGCCAAGGTACAAGAAAAGTCTGAGAAGGCCAAGGCGGCTAGGAAGCAAGGGTCAAAGTGGTGCGGTGGGTCGATTCCGATGACGGAACATTTCCGTCGTTTGGTATTTTTTTAGTTTAGAAATATTATTTTAATACAACTCCGATAAATTAGTAAAAGGTGATATATTTAATTACAGGTAAGGAGGGGTCATGACGCCAATATGGTGACTATCTTTCTGGCCACACATTGGAAGGGCGGGAAGCTTATTGACGAGAGGGCGGAGCAGGCCTATGTAAGTATTACAATTTTATTTATTAATTTTAATACTTCGTGTTAGTTTTGATATAACTTAGTAAATATGCATGCAAATAGATATTCATAAGTTAGTAATAATAAGTAAATTAGACATTAGAAGTTATAGAGTATCCATGCTTTCTAGGCCGAGTTTCAACGGCTTAAGGAGCGGACGGCTGTTAGTGTACATGCTGCGGGAGAGGCCGGTACTTCCTCGCAGCCCGCTCCAGCTCCGTCGGAGGACGAGCTATGGATGACCGTCGCTGGTGGTCTCCAGAGGGGTACGTACTGCAGTACAGGATCCTATGGCGCCCTAGTTGCGACACAGTCCTCTAGGGCCTCCCATGCTAGTGTGCAGGCCTACAGCCCTCCCAAGAGTCTGCCCGAGTCCAACAGATGGTGGAGTCTGTCCGTGATGAGCTGCTACGACGGATCCAGGAGCAGCACCGGACGGACGATGCTGCGGTCATAGCACGATTGGATACGCTCGACCGCTGCATTAGAGCTCAGGGATGTGACTGAGAGGACAGAGCGGGGCGTCACTGATCTTAGAGCGTCGACAGAGCGCAGCGTGACGGATCTGCAGGCATACAGCTCTCCATGGGCGAGAGGCTCACGTTGATACAGGATTCGATGGCTGATAGCAGTACGAGGCTGTTATCTACCATGGATTCCTACCACCAGCGACTAGCAGCGTTGGAGCGTTATTATCCTCCGGGTGCGCCTTCATCGTCGTCGACTCCGTCGGCGCCACTACTTCCGACTCCACCGACGTCACTACCTTCTGCATCGGTGACGATTTTACTGGAGGAGTACGAGATCTTCCTATCCTTGAGGCGCGGTGGTGCCCCTCCTCCAGCTCCGCAGTAGTCCGAGTTAGGACTGTTTTACAAGATTGTAGTATTTTTTAGTGTTTGTTTATGTTGTTTCAGTATTGGTTGTGGATTATTTGTTTGTGTAGACTTTCATTATTGGTTGAGGATTCATGTGGATATTGGTTGTATACTTTGGATCGACGATCACCGACTTTGGATATTTTACTCTTTTAGACTTTTACTCTTGTTTGTGTTGATATATATGTATATTGTGATGTACCGGTGTTGAGTGCTCCACCGAAGGGGTCGGCGAACCCAAGATGAAAATGTGCTTCTGTGTATTTATTGTTATTTATTAAACTGCAGGAAGAAAATGTGATTCTGTGGACATTCTGTAATTTTTTTTGCATTTTAGCGACGTTTATCGACGTTTAGCGACGTTTACCGACGTCTATATGCGTCGCTAAACGTCAGTAAGCGTCGCTAAATTACCAGGTATAGCGACGTATACCAACGTTTACCGACCCAGTTTCCTCTTCTACAGAGTCGGTAAACGTCGGTAAAAAGTAGCATAGGTCGCTACATTCACCGATGTTGCCGACATCAGAGAGACGTCGCCATTTTTTCGACATGGTGTCGGTGAATGTCGGTGATTAGCGACGTTTATTTAGCATCGAAAAACGTCGATAATGGCGACGATTATCGACGTTTTGCCTGTCAGCGATATGGCTTTCCGCGACCACAGGAAAATGTCACTAAAAACGTCGATAAATACGATTAGCGACGCTTTTTGTCATTTTTGCGACATTTTCTGGCGTCGCTAACATGACCTATTCTGGTAGTTACTATATGGATCTTGTCATGCGATGTTATCTCCCTCGGGGTGCATCAAATACATTGTAATGTGCTTTTCATGAACATCTTGTATTTCATGTACACCTCTGTTCATGTATACTCTTGTGCAATCTTGTACTCTCATGATCACGTGAGCAAACAAGATGAAAACCTCTTGTGCAAGGTAACGTAACTTGACTGGATCCTTGTGTGTTGATTGGGGAGGGTGAGTAGGAAATGGTTATGTGATCAAAATCCCATCTTGTGAAATCTTGTGAAACTCTTGTATATGTCTATTGTGACCTCACGTATAATAGAGTCCCATCTTTTAAACCTAAACTGCTTATATAACCATCTCATGCTCCAAATCACAGGTTACTTACAGTTCTTACTTATCATGTATATAGATATTTCCAGTTATCAAATCTCTCTCATTTTCATATATATATTTCCTTACAGTCCATGTATCTTACTCTTTTGCATGCTTTATATTTTCTAACATGATAAGAACTGCGTGAGATGTATTGTGCTCGCTCATGTCCTGACTGGACCTGTTGAAAATATTACAGAGGATGACGAGGGCCTTTTCCTACCTACTACAGAGCTTGCCTAGATAACACTCGCGACCTGGACCTTCGGGAGGTTCAGGCAGCTGCTGAGGATGATACCCTTGTCTAGTTTAGATAGCTAGCTCTTATCTTACTTTCCATGTCATTTATTTTTTGTTTCAGAGTTGTATTATATTGAGATGTTGAGACTTATGGTTGTTAACTTGGTTTTATGTCACTTCTGCTTGTACCTCAGTTTTGAGGATTTCCTTATCTCATATCGTGCTAATTCCTCCTTAGATTGTGATTGATTTGTACCTTCTGTGATTTGGCCTCCTTTTGGGAGTATACCATATTGTGGTTAGATATGTTCATGACTTAGAACATCGTTCTACCGTCAGCACTGTGGCGTAGGCTGGACGTACCCACTTCTCGTGCCCCTACACTGGGTACGGGTCGTGACACATTTTTAGTGGTGGTCCATACAGGCCGAGTTTATGTACTGGTATTCGAACTAGAGTATCAGTACAGCCTGCAGTAGGATTAGGATTTATTTTGAGGTACTCAATCACATCTAGGAAAAACTCTTAACTAAATTTCTGCCATATAAATTCTTGTTGAAAATTATTTCCTTTGAAATAAAGAGTCCTCGTTTAAAATAAACAGTCCTCCTTTGATTATATCGCTTCTTTCTCAGTATTGATTTCCTTATTTGATCTGTCTCCAAGATGACAGTGACTCGAGCTCAGGCAGCTGGATCTAGTACTGCCCAGGAGAGATTCGATCCATCACGACCTATTCCTCCGGATGTGGTCCCAGAGATTGTCCCTGCTGCCCCTACTGCTCCTGCCATCCAGGTGGAAGAGGCAGCAGCATCAGGAGGTCTTCCACCTCCAGTTGAGAGGCCTTTATCATTATTCCAGAGACTCTTCCGCCGCCACCTCCGATACCCACAGATGCGTTGCATATGTTTGCGCTCCTCCAGCAATGATGGAGACTCAGCGAGCTCAGGCAGAGGCGTCTCAGCGACAGTCTTAGGCTACGAGACAGAGCATGGAGAATTCTCATCAGCTTGCACTAGAAGCGGTGGAAAGGTTGCTACAGTTTCGGTTCAGGGAGCTCAGGGCCAGGAGCCACATCAGCACAGCCGAGGCCTGGATCAGTGCTAGATTTCAAGAAGATGATACCCCGGGAGTTCAAGGGGACTGAGGGCATTCTTTATGCCGATGACTGGCTAGAGGATGTCGAGCGGAGTTTGGATCTAGCAGAGCTTCCGAAGAGGCTGGGTGTCAGCCGCGGCTAGTCAGTTCTTTGATATCGTTTGGATATGGTACCGCACGAATCCTTGTGCGTCAGTTAGAGGTTTGACATGGGAGAACTTTCGGAGGCTATTTATCACGATCCGCTACCTAATTTGTTGGGCCGGGCCTAGTCATGTCCAGCCTACGCTTGAGATAAAGCGTAGTAAGCTATTCTAAAGATAACAAGATAAGACTAAAATGTGCTAACAGTTCTATAAGTAATAAAGAGTCAGAAATATCCCAAACACAAAAGTTATCTTGTATAATAAGAAGTCCAAGTACAAGTCCAAAATGTAATGCTGGATACAGGTCCAGACACAAAATACATAGTAACAATATGACTACTCTCGGAACTCCGAACAACTATGCAAACTAGACGAGTTTCCCGCAGGTACATCCTCGTAAGATAAGGCCTGGTCTCGGCAGCAACTCCATAATAGGAATCGCAGAGCAAATCCTTCTCAGTAAGTATACCTACAATGTTATCCTGTCAGGACGGAGCAAGTACTGATTCTAACAAACTAAATATATGAATCATGAACAGAAGTGTAATAAACTGGAATCATGGCATATCATGGTTTAATTAGTTCTTTTTAGAAATGGCAACAAATATTTAAAAGTTTAAAATCATAGCATATGTGAATCGGTCAATAGGTGAATAGGATGTACAGTGGTACATATCAAGTTTTTTTGGCATGCACATACGTGCACGAACGGCATCGGTGTATATCCATACACAAACGCGAGATCAGAACATACGGCAAAGTTACATATAGAATGTTACCGTGCGCGTAAATACATACGGAGAAGGGGGTCGTGATCACGTACACTACTAACAGTTTTCCCTTAACCCGTTATTCAAACATGTGAGAGATATGAAAAACTGTCCTAAACATGGTAGAAACTGAAAGTAATACAACATGTAAAGTTTTAACTTGCTATCCTAAGGATCAGTATTTAACATGGTTGGAAAATCACAGTTTATTGTTATAGCAGTATGCAAAGTTTGTAGAGGTACTTGCCTTTAGTAAAGCAAAGCAGCGATAAAAATACTATAGATGCCTGGTGACTTGTCACTGTAGAAATAACACATAAACTTAGTTTTTATACTAAGTTAAACACTAAGACACTAGTTGTGTGCTACACGGCTTTCTGACTGGACACCTAGCCAAATGATGACTTTAGTATAGGAGACCAATGTGGGGTGACACAATACCCATACTAACTTTGTAGGGTCTTTACACTAGTGCGGGGTGAGGTCCAATACGTCTATAACTTAAAATAACACGAAACATTAAAAGTCGTAATTATTCAATAAATAAATCAAACTGTACACTGCGTTCCAACAATTTTTGAGATAACAAAAAGCTCAATTTGACATAAACTAAAGTGCCATAATGATCCTTGTCAACTATAGAAATTTATACTAATTTTTCTGGAATTTATAAACCTTCATAAATATTTATTAAAAATCAGCAAACATATATATTCTGAAAATGAGTTTTGTTTTCCTATTTTTATAAAATAACAAAAGTACTTATTAAATTCTGGAAAAAGTATAGTAAATTATCTAAATTAACATAGTATTTAAATACATTTTTTCCCGATTTTCACAGCACTTAACATATATATAAAAATTCATAATCAGCAAGTAACACTTTTTGGAAAATAATTAATTAATTATTTACTATTTTGTCCATGTATTCGAAATTGAACCGAAGTCCAGATACAGGACCCAGAGCCATGAATCAAGTCCAATATGACTTGTACCGACTCTGAATGTATTAGACACAATTGGGCCCAAAAACCCATGCTAGGTTCGGACATCAATTGGTCATAATTAATAAGATACAGGAATTTAAATATAAATAATATATTTTAAAGTGGTAAAATTGCAAGTCACAAAAATAATAAAATAACTTGTGAAATTTTACATAATAATATTTGTACAAGATAGAATTTGAAATACATATATAAATATACAACAACAATATTTATATAGACTTATAAATATAAGATATATATACATATATACAATGGATATATATACATATAATAAATATACACACATATATATGTTAAAATACTAAATTAATATTTTTTTTCTAAATTATATATATATATATATAATATATATATATATATAATATAATAATATTATATATATTATTAATATTATATATATAAAAATATATATATATACATACATATAAAATATATATAATAATAACATATATACATATATGTTATTATATGTATAAAAAAATACATATATACATATATACATATAAAATAAAATAAAATAAAAACAAAAAAAAACAAAAAGAAGAGGAAAGGGGGCTCGAACTCGGCCGGGGGGGGGTCGGGTTTGAGCGCGCTCGAGCTGGCCAGGGGGTCAGCCCGAGTCATGTGTTAGGGGATGGGTTAGAGGTTTTAGGTTAGATTTTTAGGTTAATGGTTTTAACCCGATAGCCCAAACTTCGTGTCCTGACTGTTAGGGTCACGAAAACGGCTCAGTCCCCGTGTCCTGGCCATGCACGACAGGCACGACCGAAGTCAGCCGTGTCCTGACTTACCATCGCGTTGGTCGTGTCTGGCGAGTCACATAGGTGAGTACGAGACACAAATTCGACACGAAACAGAACTGACACGTACGTGTCCAAGTTGAGCGGGCTGTTGGTGCGGCGACAGGGCGGAGGAAGCATCGGCGTGCGGCGCTGGGGTGGCGCTGCACTCACCTTGGCATGGCGCGTCGAGTTGTGGTGGTCGCAAGCGTCGACGTGGGCTGTAGGTGTCGCGTTAGGGGGTCGCCGGAGTTAGGGTTAGGGTTAGGGTTTCGTCGGAGAAGAAGGGCTGTGGTGGTCGAAGAAGGAACTAGGGTTAGGGTTTCGGGGTTGGGGAGTATTTATAGGCAAGTTGGGCGGTCGATTTAGGTCTTTAGATTAGGATTAGGGTTAGGGTTACGGCGAGGGTTTGCCGGAGACGATGACAACGCGCGGTCGTCGGGGGTGGGTGAGATTTGGGTTTTGCAGAAAACCCCTCGAAGATTAGGATATTCACAAATGTGCGCCGCCTTGGTTATTGCAAATATCAAATTTGCATGTAAACCCCCACTATGATTCTGTGCAAAATTTAATTTGCACAGACAATTAGGATATTGAAAAGGCTATTAAAACAATTAAAACAATTGCACAATATATTAAAACAATTTAATTAATTACAAAAATATATTTTGATTTAAAATCATTTTAAAAATCATTTAAAAATTCTAAAAAAATTCCTAGCAATTATATTAATTCATTTTAAATATATAAAAGCTATTTAATATTATAAAATATTATTTTGAAATTTAGGGCTTACAAATCTTTCCTCCTTGAAAAATTTCGTTCTCGAAATTCACAAGGATAGAAGACTCTACAATCATTCTAATATATCAAGCAATGCAACAAATGACTAAGGCTACGATCGAAACTAACCTCTAAGGTATCAAGTGGGAACGCGTGGTTCCCTGCAGCTGTTGGGTCGAACAAGTAAGGATACTCTCCCTCATGTCCGACTCCCTCGTCCAAGTAGATTCACCCGGAGAGTGACGGCTCCAAGCTACTCGTACTAAGGGTATAACTTTGTTCCTCAGCCTCTTCTTCCTCCTGTCCAATATCTCCACTGGCTACTCAGTAACTGCGAGGCTCGGTCCGATCTCCAACTCTGAATGATCTAGCACATGGCTGGGGTTCGGAACATATCTCCTCAGCTGAGACACATGAAAGATATCGTAAACTCCTGCTAGATTGGGTGGAAGTACAACCCTGTAAGCTTCCACTGATCCTGCCAAGTATCTCGAACGGCCCGATGTATCTGGGGCTTAACTTGCCTCCTCGTCTGAACCGGATCGTCCCTCTAGTAGGTGATATCTTCACTAGTACCATATCTCTGTCGGCGAACTCCATCGGTCTGCGACTAGCATCGGCCCAGTATTTCTGCCTGTCCTGAGCGACTCTGAGCCTGTCTCTGATCCCGACCTTCTCTGCTGCATCCGTGATCATCTCTGGCCCAAGCATAACTCTGTCTCCAACATCATTCCAAAAGAGCGGTGTACGGCATCGTCGTCTATATAGTGCCTCGAAAGGAGACATACCAATGCTGGCTTGGTAGCTGTTGTTGTATGAAAACTCTACCAAGTACAGATGACTCTCCCATGATCCGCTAAAGTCCAGCACACAAGTCCTCAGCATGTCCTCTAGCGTCTTTATCGTCCTCTCGGACTGTCTATCTGTCTGCGGATGATACGCCGTACTGAACTTGAGCCGACTGTCCAACTCCTCCTGCAAGATTCTCCAGTAGTGGGACGTGAATCTGTTGTCTTGGTCCGACACGATGCTCACTGGTACTCCGTACAAGCGAACTATCTGCTGCATATAGCTCTGCCAATTTTTGGTGGAAAGCCCCACCTTGAAGGGTATGAAGTGCGCATACTTCGTCAGCCTGTCCACGATGACCCAAATGGCATTCTTTCCTTGGAAACGAAGAAGCCCTGAGACGAAGTCTATCGTAATGTGTTCCACTTCCACTAGGGAATGGGTAACGGCTGTAATAGATCAGCTGGCCTCTGGCGCTCCGCCTTGACCTGCTGGCAAACTAGGCATCTCGAAACGAAACGTGATACATCTTTCTTCATCCCGTGCCAAAGATGTTCCCGTAAGTCACGGTACATCTTGTTGGCACCAGGGTGAATAGAATATCTCGATCGGTGCACCTCCTGCAAGATTGCCTCCATCAGCTCTCCCTTCGGCACGCATAACCGGCTGCCATGCCTCAAGGATCCATCCTCTGCTATGGTGAAATCATCCAGCAATCCAGCTAAAGCCTGGGCTCGAAGTCTGCGAAGACTCTCATCGGTAGAATGTGCCTCCTTGATCTGCTCCATCAAACCTGACTGAATGTTAAGCACCATCATCCGTATCACTGATCCTGGGCCGAACTATCTCGATACCGAGCTTCTCCAGATCTTCCCGCAAATGCCGATCTATCATCAGATACCATGCCATCGGATGCCTGCTCAGCGCATCCGCCACCACATTTGCCTTCCCGGGGTGATACTGTAAACGATGTTAAATTCCTTCATCAACTCCAACCATCGTCTTTGTCTCATGTTCAACTCTTTCTGCATGAACACATACTTCAAGCTCTTGCGGTCAGTAAAGATTTCCATACGCTCTCTGTATAAGTAATGTTTCCATAACTTGAGTGCAAAGATCACCACAACTAATCGTGGTCATGGGTAGGATAGTTCCGCTCATGAGTCCGTAATTGTCTAGATGCATAAGCAATCACTTTCCTATGCTGCTGTAGGATACATCCTAGTCCCTTTCCCGAAGCATCGCTGTATATGGTGAAACCTCCAGATCCTTAAGGTAATGTCAGAACTGGAGCGGTCGTCAGCCTCCTCTTCAGCTCCTTAAAGCTGCCTGACAGTTCTCTGACCAGATGTACTCTACATCCTTTAGCGTTAGTTTCGTCATGGGTTCAGCTATCCTAGCAAAGTCCTGGACGAACTTCCTATAATAGCCTGCTAAACCCAGAAAGCTTATGATCTCTGAAACTGGCGTCGAAGCCTTCCATGTCTCAATGGCAGCAATCTTCCTGGGATCCACTGAGATCCCCTCTCTGGTGACTACATGGCCGAGAAACTCCACTCGTTCTAAAAAGAACTCGCACTTCGACAATTTGGCATACAACCTCTCATGCCTCAGAATTTCCAAAACTGTTCGCAAGTGCTCTGCGTGCTCCTCCGGCGTCTTCGAGTATATCAGGATGTCGTCGATAAATACTACGACGAACTTGTCCAGATACTGGTGAAATGTCTTATTCATCAAGTTCATAAAGACAGCTGGCACATTTGTGAGACTAAATAGCATCACCAGAAGCTCGTACTGCCCGTACTTCATGTTAAATGCCCTCTTCTGGATGTATGCCGCCCTGACTTTCACCTGGTGGTACCCAGATCTCAAATCTATCCTGGAAAACACCTTCGTCCCACTTAACTAGTCGAACAAATCATCTATCCTGGACAGAGGATATTTGTTCTTAATGGTGATGGTATTCAACGCCCGGTAGTTAATGCACAACCGAACTATACCATCCTTCTTAGGCACAAAGAGCACTGGCGCTCCCCATGGAGAAGCACTAGATCGAATGAAACTCTTTTTCAACAGGTCATCAATCTTCTCCTTCATCTCTACGGCCTCTTTGGGATTCACTCTATAGCAAGCCCGAGATACTGGTGATGAACCCGGTACTAAATCTATAGTGAACTCCACATCTCTGTCAGGCGGAAGTCCTGGAAGATCCTCTGGGAATACATCCATAAACTCCCTAATGATAGGATGTGGCGGTACTATCTCTCTAACTGTCGTACAACAGTTCGGCTCTAGGCTGATCTCTGGCCCTGTCCTCCTGACACTGAATGGTGCCGTGCCTGGGGGACTGAACAGAATACTACCCTCATGACAGTCTATAGCTGCATGGGCATGTAGAAGCATGGAATTTTAGAACCAGAAAGTCTATGCGCCAGACTACATGCGCCAAAGCACGGACAAAGTACTTCACAGCAAAAAGCAACAAATATGGACATTGAAAGAGGACTTTTTTATTCAACATATAAAAGTCTATTACATGTCTAAGAAAGACTGTACAAAGGAGAATTTCTACAAAAAAAGATCCTAAGTCTATATCCAGCAGCCAACATGCGCCCTCAAATAGGCGCAGCAATCAACATGCGCCCTCAGCTAGGTGCATCCCACCATGCGCCCTCAGCATGGCGCATCCTTTTCAGCAGCTCAGTTATGTGCATCCCTTCAGCAGCCCAGTTATGTGCCGCTCTTCCAGCCAGGCTCACCGCCGTCTAAATGCTTCGACTAATGAAGCATTTATTGAGCAGAACGAGGGTGGCAATCAACCCTCTAGCCAAGGAAGGGAAAAGAACTACAAGCCAACCTGTGGCCAGGGAAGGCTTCGAAAGAGCCTCCAAACACCAAGGAAGACCGTGATCGAAATCGCGGCCAAAGGAGCAGCTTTCAACACAACCAGAATGGGCTACACCCATTTTGAAGAAAGAAAGAGCCACCAAAGCCGCAGCACCGCAATTTCGATCTACGACTCTTCCTGCACAACGAAGACGAGGCTCGGGCATCCCTATCTTTGGATGCAACAGGCACCTTCCGCCTGCCTCAGAAGCCCTCGACTCCGACTTTTGGATGTAACAGTCACCTTCAAGTGCATCAACGAAGACATTGCGTCGCATCTTCACCCTCGGGAGCAACTCATCAGAATGCATCCGAGTAAATAAATTCATGTCGGAAGGACGTGAGAGAACGAGAAGCAAACTCTCCATGTTACTATTTATAGGCCGGGAAAATCAAACCCATGCGCCAAGTGGATGGCTCCCCGAATTCCGTGCAATGAATTTGCATTAAATGGATGAACCGGACGCTTCGAATTCAGCCAAGTCAAAACGGCTATTTAAAGCACTCGAAGAACGTAACAGTCGCACCATCAAAGACGTCTCACGAAGCGGATGCGCCGGCCAGACCGCGCATCACACAGACGTGCCCTTCAACATCAAGTGCATCACACAGACGCGCCTTTTCAGCACCAAGCGCATCACAGGGGATGCGCCCCCATGCGTCCCCATACGCCTAGTGGAACGCCAACTGACGTGCCCACTCAGCTGTCCATCGAAAGTCACAAACATTAAATGCTGAACTGACAGGGTTGGCAGCACGCCTCCCAAAGTCTGAACAGTCGGCAGCTTTTTCAGAAGGCGAAGCATCGCCAACGTCAGCATCATCATTACTTCCCTCCGACGGCTACTGCCACGTGGCCACCCAACTATCTCGCATGCGCCTCCGCAGCCATGCGCCCATCCACTCGCATGTGCCTCAAAGCCATATGCTTCAGACTTTTCACTGATCCCTAAAGACAGAAGGAAAGTCACTGTTAAAACTCTGCATGTGCCTCAAAAGCCATACGCCCCAGACTTCTTCCTGATCCTAAAAGACAGAAGTAAAGTCACTACTGAAGCTCTGTATGCGCCTCAAAAGCCATGCTTCCAGAATGGTTCGTGACTCCTAAAGGTTACGAGCCAAAGTCTCCTCATGCGTCCAATCCTAGGCGCATCTTACCAGATCATTCCCCCACCAAATCCGAGATCTCCGAGCCATGGGTCGATGACACGTGTCCTTGGACTCAACTCATCCGAGATCTCAGCAACAGAAAGATCTTCTCCTCTGCTACGTGCCGGTTCACAACAACAACATGAAGAAGTCAACCCCTCGATCAGGGCGCATAGTCCACGTGCCTCCATCAGCAATCAACACGTGGCGTCCCCGCGTATAGACGTATCTTATATGCGCACATGAGCAGCCAGCCTGCAGACTATATAAAGAGAGGGACCATTTCCTTCTTCCATACCTACGTACACACATACCTATCTACAACGAACGCACAGAGACTTCGTACCACCAGAGAGGTAGATACAGACACTCAACGTCTTCCTCCTCTCAGCAAGCTCCAGCACCCAGAGCAATCAAGACCTTCAGAGAACCGATAACCGTCGTCAGATCGTCAACGGAGTCAACGTATTACCACTCACTCCATCGGCACAAGGGACCCAGATTAAACAAAAGTGTACTCCTAGGACTAAATCTAAGTCCTATATTGTAACACTGATATATTTGTATTAAAATTTGCAATCAAAGAATTTTAATGGCAAACAAGCTGGCGACTCAGCTGGGGATCTCTTTCTCCTCCACCGAGAAAGCTGTGTCGCAATCCGACAACATGAAGGTGGGCTCCTTCCACAAGACGCTGGTCGTACGCCTCAATCAACAGGCGTATGAGGAGTTCATCTCTAAAGGAAGTGCGAGTCCTTCGAAGCGGCTGCCGAAGTCGAAGAAGACCCGTCGAGTCTGGGTGCGCAAGCTCGACGCCTCGGGTACCACCACTGAAGGGGATGCGCCAATCCAGCCTTCCCTTCCTGCTGACATCCTCAGCAACTAAGATGCGCCCGCTGGTGCAGCGCATCTCTCGGGGAAACGTGCGGCTAATCATATTCCCCAACCATCTCCCTCTCAGGCGAGGAATATGCGTCGACGGAGCAGGGGAGCAGCCAATGCCCCGCGTATCACCTCTGATGCGCCACAGAAGGTCTCTGTCTTTGACAGACTCACTCGCTGTAGTGGCGAGGAGAATTTGGATTCTGAGTACTACGCGTCCCAGCGGACTGGTACAAAGAAATCCAAGACAGCACGGGCCATGTGCCCCAAACGTGATATGCCAGCAACAAGCCAGAAGCATGCGCTCACAATCATGCGCGCTGCTGATGGTAAGTTGTACAAGGTCGACTCGAGTGCTGCGGCGCCGAAACGAGCCGACCTTCAAAGTCCTTGTCTCACTTGGGCGCATCTACTGCGTGCATAACCAAGTCGAGTAAGGCAAATCCAGTGGTCTTGAACTCCCGCGCCTCCTCTGGTTGTGCGTTTGAGGTCCGTTCAAGTCACTCCAAATACTGTGGTTCCCCCACTACTGATCGGGATGCCTGTTTGGTATTAGATCAGGGGGCGCAACACTCACTTGACCACCCCGGCGCTTGGTCTTGCCATGCGCCTGAAGGGGGTACGAAGGTGGAACTCTCCTCCAATGATCTGTGCAACGTGATCACTCACAAGCCGATTAGGAGAGTCGACTGACAAGCATGATGCGCCTCTCACGGGGCATACTTATGCTGTAGTCACCATCTACTGCTGTTGCAAAGCGGCAGTCCCACCAAGGCAGTCGGTGTTCCAGTGGCTGCAATCATCGACACCTCTCCGACGTTACCTCGGGAAGAAGGTGTCAACAGAAGAAAAACCAATGGTTGCTTCATGCAACGTGATCTCCTACTCCTCGTCAGTCCGAAAGGCGACTGGCAGTTCCTCTTCCTTGTCTAAAAGCCAGCCGAGGAAGACCAAGACAGCTGTCTCATCCTCCGGAGTGTTCGAAGGCACTCGAGGAAGGAAGAAGATCTTAAAGGAAGCTGGGGGTAGTCAGACCCTTGTCGAGCCTCCTTCCGAAGACGAGTGTGTCCAAAGCACACCTGGGGCAGATCCTCGAGGCGAAGTCAGCCTCCCAGAAGCCCCTGAAGACGAGGATATCCCCCAGAACATAGCTGGGGGTAGTCTAGCATCTGTGGATCCGAGTTCCGGAGACGAAGAGGCCCTTCAAGATGGAGCTGAGGGTAATCAGGCCCTTGCAGATGCGCCCGTGGTGGATGTTCTCCCCGAACATAGCCGGGGGTAACCAAGGCGAAGCTCCAGGAGAGGCAACTCCCTACAAGAGAGTGAGGCCGAGAGTGAAGCCTCGACCCATCCATCCACTCCTGGCCGCGTCATGACAGTAAATGTGACTGGGGCTGATGTCGAGTCTGATGCACCGCCAACAGACCTCGTCCAGCGCATAGATACCCTGGAGGGAGGACTCAAAACCCTCTCTGTCTCCATGCAAATACTGACTCAAGCAGTGTTTGAGATACGGTCAACTTTGGCCAGGACACCTTCTACCGGTCCCGATCCAGGGGCCAATGGAGAGTCGAGTGTACCCCTTCAACGGGTATCCTCGGACGCAGATCGCCGAGAAGCACCTCGGATGTCGGAGCCCTCAAATGCTCAACATCCGGTGGTACCACCTTCTCCGACTCCCAGCTCCACGAAAGATGTGGTCGAGATGATCAGGGACCTGCGCGAGCGCTTTGAGTCCAAGACGAGACAAGAGGAGTGCCAAAAAATGGGCATCCCCAGCCTTATCCCCTCGAGTGGAACAAGGTGGTTTATCCTCCAAAGTATTAACCACAAATACTGGCGCCATATGACGGGAAGGACTCTCCGCATCGCTACCTGACGTATTTCCAGTCTCAGACGGGACATCTTCCGAAGGAGGACGCACTACTTACCAGCATATTTGTTGGGGCACTGAAAGGAGTGGCGTACGACTGGTACTGCAGCCTTCCCGACAATTCAATATCTTCCTTCGACGACCTGACGCATCTCTTTCTCGACCGTTTCTATGACGGCGGGAAGGACATGACAATGGCGTCCCTTATAGAGATACGCCAGATGGAGAAGGAAACAGTTCGAGTGTTCATCGAACGCTTCCGACAGACCTGCTTCAGACTGCCCCCGGGCATGCCAGAACATGCACTCCTCTCCTCCTGCAGCATAAACATGCTGCCTGCAGTCAAGCTCTGGCTTAACTCTACTCCTCCTCCCAACTGGAGCTCCTTGATCATTGAAGCAGAAGCCACGGAAAAGAAGGCGGCCAATGCTCGTCTTCTGGGAGTCAGTTTTCCTGCCTTCGAGGATAAGGGGAAACGGCCTGCAGCCAACAACCCTGGACAAGAAACAAAGGGGAAGCAGGCATTGACTGTCAATGCCTCAAAAGGTGTGTCAGCACCTACCCAGAAGCCTCCACTTGCACCAAGGCCAAAGGAGGTTTATTCGCTCAACGACGAAGACACCCTGCAACTCTTTGAAATACTGAAGCAGGGTGACAAGATCAAGCTTCCGGACCCTAAGCGTCCCGATGAGGTTGGGAAAGTGGACAACCCGAGGTACTGTCACTACCATCGGTTTGTCGGACACCCAACCAAGGACTGTTATGTCCTCAAGAATTACATCCAGTGCATGATCAATGCGGATGTAATCTCCGTCGACTACGAAGAGAAGACGGTGTCAGCCAACGTGGTGTCACTCCAGTTTGGTACCCTATCGTCGACTACAACACAAGATGGCGTCATCCCCATCCCTAAGGCGACAATGGAGGTGGTTAACCTACCACCTACCCGTGACAACGTGAGTGGACTCATCCCACTCACCACATCTCGGGAAGAGATCCTATGGGTTCACCCCGATCTCGTCTCCGAGGTGACTCAACCGGAGGTACACCCTACCTCCAAATCCAAAGGCAGGAAGATCAAGTCTTGCCGCCTGGTCTCTTCTTCAGCGGAAGAGGCACTTTCTGTGCAGACGCGTTCACAACAGAACGCCCAACCCGACGAAGCTGCCGTCGAGGTGGTGCCTTCGGGCACCATCCCTGCTGTCCAGGACGAGGGCCCGTCTAAGCCCCAGCAGCTAATAAACAGAAGCATATAGAGGCCCGCTTCGATAGGCCTCTACGAAAAGAGAATGCTTCGGGGCTAGCCAAGCCCCAAAACTTCGACATATTGGCGCAACTGGCCAGTACTCCTGCCCGCCTATCTCTGTTCGAGCTCCTTCGTCTTTCTAGAGACTCCCGAGAAGCTCTCTGCGAAGCTATGAAGGATGCTGAATCCTTTCTCAGTCAGGTCAAGCAGCCTGAAGATCTCCCGACTGTGTGTAAGCACTGTCACTGTGCGGAGGAGGTTATCCCCAATATAACCTTCACCCAACAGGACATGCTACTCAAACACAATCAACATAACAGGCCGCTGTATTATACATGGTACATCGGTTCAGTCAAGGTGAAACAGATTCAGATTGATCGAGGGTCTTCCCTCAGCATCATCCCGAAGACGCTGCTCTCAACACTGGAGATCCCAATGTACCGACTGGCGCCCTCCAACACAACAATTAGTGATTTCAACGCCAGCAAAAGCGAACTACTGGGCAAAATATGACTAAAGTGCCACATCGGTAATCTCAGAACCGAGGTCACTTGTTATGTCGTGGACGCTGAGGTCAAATACAACATTCTGTTGGGTCGCCCATGGCTGCACGAGTACATGGTGGTGCCATCTACGCTCCACAAATGTATGAAATACGTGTCCACCAACAACGTCATCCGTACGGAGTTCGCGTACATCGACCCTTTCAAAGGAATAGAAGCCTACTTCACCGATGCCGACTTATACAAGTCACCTGACGAGGAGGAGGCCAATGATGCTGACGACGAAGCAGAAACGGCAGCAGAGCCGGACATGGAGCCTGAGCTCACCTCCGACGCTCCTTTGAAGATCCAACTCAAAGGCAAACCGCCTCAAAAGTTGCCTCACATGAGCATTAAGCTACCCGGGAAAGCACCAGCTGTTCCTAAAGCTCCCCTGAAGATACGGCTCAAGGGAAAGCCGCCTTAAACATCGGCTCCCCTTGTGGCAAAACTACATGGGAAGGCGTCAATCACCGGAGGCACAGCGGAGGCACCTCTGAAGGTGCATCTTAAGGGCAAGCCGCCGCCATCCCAGCCGTCAGAGAAGGCCCATGTAGTCCTCTCGGACTCCCAGATCAGCGCTGTGGTGGACCCTCCCGATCCTACTCCAGTGCTTACAGATGAAGAGCTGGGGGAATATATCTCGGCCGATATAGATGCCCCATCTCTCGACAATGTAATCCCACGGGATAAAATCTCATATTTTATCAATAACATAGTGTCTTTTAATTATTCTAGTCTTCCATATTGGAATGCCATGTATATATTAGATAACGCTCTACGGTCGTTGCAAACACAAATAACGACCGTCCATTATGTAAATCGAGTAGTCCCGTCCCAAGGAGTCTGTTACATAGTCCCACCACGGAATCGAGACGAAGAATCCATCATCTTCGGCAAGGTTGAGCGTCATCAAGACCTCCCGCCACTCGAGCCAGAACCAGATGCCGGCAGAATACAACTCTATCGGTACACGGACAAGGTAAAGTACCTCATCCAAAAGATGGGTTATGACCTAAAAAGCGACAAAGGCCTGAACTACGGCAAAGGTCGACGTCTTCCTCTCCGGCTTCCAACACCTAAAGGAAAGCCGTAGGACTACTACAATAGAACTCGAAGGGGGGTAGGCTATGTCACGCCACCGTCAACGCCAGAGAGTTCAGACGTGGAAGAAGTAGAACATTCTCACTCGTTTGAGGCATCAACATGGGATTCTGATACCAGTATCGGATCTGTCTTCAAGAGAGTGCTGTCAGCTAACATAACATCTGCACAATCTTAAGAAGAAGAAGGCGAAGACCAAGCGCCAGAATTCTTTGAAGAAGAACCCTGGGCTCAACGCCTGGGACAACAATGGGAGTCTCGCTTCGAACTACGCGAACCTCCCACCGAGGATGAAGTCGAACAGATCGACCTTGGGGATGGATCTTCTTCCAAACCCATCTTCGTCAGCAGAATCCTAAAAGGAGAAGACCGAGAATCTTTAATCCAGCTGGCTAAAGAGTATATCGACGTCTTCGCCTGGAGCTACGAAGATATGCCGGGACTTGATCCCCAGATTGTGATGCATAGGCTGAACATCTTGCCTGATGCCAAGCCTATCAAACAACAACAGCGACGCTTCCGTCCAGACATCATGAAGGCCATCGATCAGGAGGTGGACAAACTCTTGACCAACGGCTTCATCCGTGAAGAGCAACACCCAGATTGGGTAGCCAACGTCGTCCCCGTCACCAAGAAGAATGGGAAGATATGAGTTTGTATCGACTTCAGAGACCTCAACTCTGCTTGCCCAAAAGACGAATTCTTGCTTCCAATCACCAACGTGATGATCGACAACACATGTGGCTTCGAGCGCATGTCTTTCATGGACGGGTATTCCGGCTACAACCAGATCAAGATGTTCCCTGACGACGCAAAACACACGTCATTGAGGACTCCAAAGGGCATTTTCTGCTACACAGTCATGCCCTTCGGCTTGAAGAACACTGGTACGACATATCAAAGAGCTATGAGCACCATTTTCCGTCAACACCTTCGCAAGACAGTCGAATGCTATATTGACGACATCGCAGTCAAGAGCCGTCTCAAAGGAGATCACCTGTAAGACCTCAAGACAGTCTTCGATCTCATGCGGGCGCATCAACTCAAGATGAACCCCGCTAAATCCTTCCTAGGGGTTTCTAGCAAAAAGTTCTTGGGCTTCATCATCACCGTGAAAGGCATTCATGTCGATCCTGAGAAGACCAAAGCCATCCTTGATATGGACCCTCCGAAGAACCTTCGAGAACTGCGAGGCCTACAGGGACGTCTGGCATACATTCGGAGGTTCATAGCAAATATTTCCGTTAAATGTCAACCCTTCACCCAGCTCATGAAGAAGGGAGTCTCTTACGTTTGGACAGAGGAATGTCAAAAGGCTTTCGACGACATCAAAGCCTACCTGACGAGCCCTCCAGTCCTGGTGGCACCCGTCGCAGGCAAACCATTCATACTCTACGTCCGTGCCATGGATCATTTCCTCGGCGCCCTGCTAGCTCAGAACAGCGACACAGGCTATGAGCAAGCAATCTACTACCTCAGCCGAACTCTGATCGGGGCCGAACACCGGTACAACCCCGTTGAAAAGGAGTGCTTGGCTCTAGTATTTGCCATCCAAAAGACTCGTCATTATGTCTCGGGCCCGACAATTCATGTCATTTCTCGAGTCAATCCGCTCAGAGTCCTCATGACGAAGCCAGGATCATTGAACTCCCGGCTAGCCACATGGGCGATCTTGCTAACGCCATACAACATGGTGTTCGTTCCACAAAAAGCTGTTAAGGGTCAAGTTCTAGCCGACTTTTTAGTTGCACACTCCATCCTTGAGTCCTTAAGACTCTATGAAGACATCCATGATGAGGTCAAAGAATCAAACGTCACCGAAGAAGGCTCCGTCTGGCGGATGTTTTTCGATGGCGCTTCGAGGACATGCCCCAAAGGCCAAATCGTCGCAGGAGTGGGGGTGGTACTAGTCTCCCCCGATCAACTGGTCATCCAGCGTGCTTACTCCCTTTCGAAGCCGTGCTCCAACAACGTTGCCGAGTACAACACGCTCATTATGGGACTTCAGCTAGCACAACAGCTGGGGGTGGATCATCTGGAAGCCTACGGCGACTCAGAACTCGTCGTAAACCAGATCAGAGGGCAATACGAGGTTCGTCATAAAGACCTGATCCCTTACCATGAAGTTGCATTGAACATCGTTTCAACCTTCACTGGGTTCTTCATCGAACACATACTCCGCCTATAAAATCTGGAAGCTGATGCTCTGGCTGGCCTCGCAGCCTCCTTGGCGGCACCCCTCGGGACTCAACACTACGTCACGATAGTGGGCCGAGACTTGGTCTGCCCTGAAAACAACCTGTGCTCACAAGTGGCCCATGCCATGTCAACGGGTGCCGGTGTTAACGTCCGAGATTGGAGATTCCCGTTCATCGACTTTTCTGTCTACGGAATTCTTCCAGAGGACCCAAAAGAAGCCGTCTCAGTCAGGAGACGCTCTCTTCGATTCTACTACGATACGGCTACTAAAATGCTGTACCGACGCTCCTACGGTGGACTTCTTCTTCGATGTTTATCTAACGAAGAAGCAGCCGAAGCCCTTCGAGAAGCTCACGATGGAACCTACGGGGCCCATCAACCTGGCCCTAAGTTATAGGATCGACTGCGACGTATGGGCTACTACTGGCCAACCATGGCCGCTGACGCTGTTGAATATGCTAAGAAGTGCCATGTGTGCCAGCTTCACACAGACTTTATTCATACACCGTCCGAACCACCACATCCTACAGTCGCCTCCTGGCCCTTCGAAGCTTGGGGAATGGACATTGTGGGACCGATCACCCCTCCTTCATCGAGAGGACACCGCTTCATCCTAGCAATCACTGACTACTTCTCCAAATGGGCAGAAGCAGTTCCGCTGGCAGAAGTAAAAAGCTCCAGGGTGATCAGCTTCATCAAGCACCACGTCATCTACCGTTTCGGGGTACCCCGAAGGATCATCCACGATAATGGTCCTCAGTTCATCAGCCATGTTTTCAGCCGATTCTGTGACAAGAATCGCATTCAAAACGTGGCATCAACCGCATACAATCTGGCAGCAAACGGATTAGCAGAGGCGTTTAACAAGACTATCGTCAGGCTACTCAAAAAGGTCGTGTCATCCAACAAACGCGACTGGGACGAAAAGCTCGGCGAATGCCTTTGGGCCTACTGCACAATGGTACGGACCCCGACAGGCAACACACCATTCTCCTTGGTCTACGGGAGCAAAGCGGTACTATCTCTTGAGATCCAGATACCCTCACTCTGCGTAGCAATCACAAACCAACTCACAGAAGAAGACAATCAACGTCGTCATCTGCGGGAACTGGAGGCACTTGATGAAAAGCGTCTCCTAGCTCAACAGCGCATCAAACTCTACCAAGCCCGTATATCACAGGCTTTCAACAAGAAGGTCAAGCAGAGGACTTTCCAAGTTGGCGACCTGGTTCTGGCAGTCAGGAGGCCAATGGTGTTGACTCACAAGACACCAGGAAAGTTCGAGCCCAAGTGGGAAGGACCTTTTATCATAGAGACGGTATACTCAAACGGTGCTTACCGCCTCGCCAAACCCAATGGAGACTTGTTCATGATGCCCATCAACGGCAAGTTCCTAAAGAAGTACTACTCTTGACATCTTTTCAGACATGTACTTTCACTCCAAAAAATCATACGCTTCCAGAGCCCAGCTGTCCCGTGGCATCCTCCAGTAGAAGAACAACCACGTCTACATCACCTCTGAGTTGTCCCCCTACACCCTACAAGGTGGAATCTTACACCCCGTAAGACTATGCTATCTTTCATATTTACCACATCTATATTACCTCTGAGTAAACATCCCGTACAGACAACCCCCGTATTGCCGTACATTGATCGCAGAACTTCCACGTCCATATTACCTCTGAGTAGTTCCGTGTATCCCCCAGAGTCATTCCTACCACGTCCATAACACCTCTGAGTAGGAAGATTCTATCATTTGAACCCCATATTTGCCACGTCCACTTCACCTCTGAGCAAACATGAGGGTTCTCTCAAACTTATTATCTGTACCTAAAACCAAGGTACGTAAAAGATAATAGGTCCACACAAACCATTAAAGTTCATGACAAGCAAAAATAAACACATCGCAGAAAATGGTGTACTTCTTTATTTCTAAAAAAGAAGAGTAAAGGATTACACTATCCCCAGCAAGAGTTGCAAAAATACAAAAAAGCAGAGACTACAAGCTTTAAATATCCCCAAGGTTGGCGAAAAGCTCTGTAATTCAGCGTTTCAAGTCTGTCGCCCGAGTCTCCACAGTCGCCAAGACTCGACGTTCAGCTTCTTGACGCATCACTTCAACAGCCTCAGCAGAAGTATCGTTCTCATGCTTCTCATCCAGCCGCTGCCGCTGCTGAGCTAGGGTAAGAGCCCGGTGAGTGAAAGCTGCTTCCTTCTTCTTGAATGCTACGTGTTCAGCCTGGACACGTTCGGCGTCCAATAGGAGTCGGGCCCGCTGGTCCTCAAGGCGGCGGATCTGGGCGTCATCCTCTGCGATATTAGCGTCCAACGCAGCTCGCATCTCTACTATATCCCGCGTAGACTGAGATAACCGCTCCACTGCAGCTTCAGTCTCAGCCACTTCGCGTTCCCAGACACTCACAGTAGCCTGGTAGGAAGACTCAGTCTCGGCGAGCAGCTTCTCCTTCTCCGTATCTATCAGGACCGAGAGGTCATTTCGCTGGATGCGCTCTAATTCGGAAAGCCGCTGGTCCAACTCAGCCACCGTGGCTTCCAGAATGACGGCCATATGATCGTGGCCCTGGTGAATACGGATCAAGTTGATATGAGGCAATGCCAGAGTTCTTGCTGTCGCAAAGCTCCCATTAGCATCCATCACTACCGATACCCCCCTCTACAGTATTTTATACACTGCCTCAACGATGAATTTCACATATTCATCCGCGTCCGCCAACACCTGCGGCGTCATGGCAGGAGTTGGAAGAGTTGCTCTGGTTAGCGGATCGGAAGAAGACCCGCCGACCTCAACCTGCGAGGCTGGAACCTCGGTATCAATAGGCTCTTAATCAACAGGGGCCTGACTACTAGCCCGAGGAGCCCGGAGAGCAGAAGAAGCCGGCACAGGTGTTGAGATAGTACCCCAAGTGGAAGGAGCAACAGAGGGTTCCATCACACCCTTACCCTTTCCGAACTCGGGAGTACCACCGACGTTAGTGGCCACCTCATCAGCCCCCAACGTGCTATTAGTAGCTAGTACCTCCCCTGGCAGAACGGGGAGATCAACACTTGTCTCTTGACCCGCCCCAGGAGTCAGGACCGCCAGACGAGTCTCTTCATCAAATCCCTCTACAGAGACAGGATCTGTCGCTACCTCCTGATTGGTAGCCACCTCAGCTTCTGCCGCTGAGTCTGGGGTAGGGCTCGGCAATGATGCAGCCGACCTTCCCTCATCATAACAAGGAGGGGAATCAACCCTCTCCTCTATTCCAACCATCTCTGTTGCCCCCGCAACAGGCTCTTGCAACCCTGGAGCGACGTCATCTGAAGACGAGAAACTCTACCCCACTTCATCAACAGGAAGCCTCGTGTTTGCTGGACCCTCGGGATCCAAGGCCCCCGCTGCGGCCTTTATCATCTCAGAAGCTGCTGCATCCTCAGCTTCCCTTCTGACATAATCTGGGGACGCTGGAATCTCCACGACAACAACATCCTCCGGATTCTCCTTCATGGGAGACATCATAGTCGGCGGGATACACACTTCAGACGAGCCCGCCACCTCCTTTGGCCTGCTCCCACCAGATTTTGGAGTACGAGGCCTTCTTTTTAGCGGCTCCTATAAAAAGAGGAAACATTGATTACATGAAATATTGAACCCAAACCGGACTATGTGGGACATCCTTACCTCTACAGATGCTGAATCCAATAAAACCGTCGATGACGATGTCTTCTTCAGCTTCTTTGACGTAGGAGATCCAGCCCCTGCATCTGCACGTCATTTCGGTTGATCAACCGAAGGTTCGGCCTGACCCCCTGTGGATGCGGCTGGGGCACCTTGATGACCCACCTCTGGTGGACGGTGCAATCGAGCCATAGCCGATACATGCCCGGTCACCGCTAACAGGGTGCCTGCAACAAGACTTGTCTCCCTGTCATACCCGGGAGGCGCGACAGCCATAACACAGTAAAACTTGGCGGCCGAGTAAAGAATGAACGGCCGCGAATTCTGGACGGGCAGCGTAAATCGAGCTCCGGTACATCTAACATTATAGTAATGCCAAGCTCGTGCGCCATCCAACAAACTTCCAGCATACCCAAGAGTGATACTGGGATTGTCCAACATCAGCTGCGCATAACCGAATTGTCGTGCGAAGCGGCTCGGTAAATACGGTTCCAGGAAGCACTGATTCCTGTTCCGGTACACCAGATGGGATGGCCGAATACTTTGCAACCAGAGGAATCCCCATGGATACAGAGCGGTGGCGTCTTCACCTGAATCCCTTAAGTCTTCGTTGGCCTCAAAACCCAAGAAGATTGGACTAACTTTGGTGATCTTCCATCCCTGAAGATGGGATAAAACCCTTCAACAAACAGGGACGCCAGTGTGCGACCAACTCCTCTGGTGGAAACGGCGGAGGAATGCATCTCCGGCCCTGTAGTCTTCTTCTGAACCCGGACTCATTACATTGGGATGGTATAAAATTAACCACCACATCAAATAGTAAAACGACAGTTCAGCCCACGGGAAGTTATTTTTTCGACCTCGGTCATGAATCACATCTCCCGCGAATTTGCGTAAACCTCGCAACAGGTTACATACCATTGCGGGGAGTAGAGCCAAGCGCCGGCCAAAGACCAACTTCACAGCTGGTAGGATTAAGTTCCGAGTCACCCTCTCTACAGAGCCGGATCCGCCCAGAAAAACGTAATCCCGAAGCCAAACCATAAGATACGCGACCAATACTGCTTTCGACGACATCCGATGAGTAAGATGCCAGAAACAGCTGTAGGAGCGTTCATCCGACTGCTGGTCTTCGTTCTCCCGGGGATTCTTCTCATCTAACCTGCCCATCTCAGAGAGTACTTCGCTACGAGAGAGCGCTGGCGGGGTGGAGAACTGCGAGGGATCCCCCTTGTCTTACCTAAAGACGTAATCTCTCCAAGCGGTCATATGAGGCTGTGACCCGCTCTTATCCCTTCTCTGTATATAGTAATGATGACTCGCCATTTCCTTAAAGACGGCCGTCATCTCCTCAGCCTTGTCCCCCAGGACTTGAAACTGTTCGTTGGTCGGAAAGTACTCTTCATAGGGTTCCGATCCCCAAGGGAGCTTTGATACCACATACATCTCATGAAGTGCGAGCCCTAACTCCCCCACCGGAGTAAAAAAGGTCCCGGTATGGATATCAAACATCTCCAAGAGTACAAGGAACATATGCCTGTTAATGTCAACACCTACCTGGGTAGCACGAATCGCGGCAGTCAGCCCAATCTCTTGGAGCTCAGTCCGAAACCGCGACAAAACCCAGAGTGTCAGTTTATCCTATTTGGAAGCGTAATAACACCAACTCTCTACCCGAAACTCTCCTTTCGGGTATGAGCATTCCATCAACAGCATGCGATGTACAAAAGTCAAGGCACTATAAGCAAATGTATCAAGGGGAACATCACTGTAAATGCTCCCAGGACGTAGAGTCCGCCAGGTGAAAGAAGACCCAGACCGTACTGCGGTCAAAGTATCTCCCTGATCGGAGGTAGAATCAATTTTGATGATGCCAGTCATCGCTCCCCCCTGAGAGGGAGTAAGATCCCAAGACATCCTCCTCTTGGAAGCAAGACGACAGAAGGCCGTCAAAGGCCATTAACGTTCAAGTTGCTTAACGGTCATATGCACTCCTTTTGCTGTAAAAAAACCAGTCTTCCTTGACCATCAACACTGTTGCTTCAGTAGAAGTAAGGCGGTCTCCAAACAGGAACTCAGGCTTCAAGAAGGTCACTTTATCAGATGTGGCATATTTCAAAACACCACGCTCCATCATCCGTTTGAGGAACCCATACTGTTATTCCCAGATTTGAGTCTGTAGAAGCATGGAAAATACTAAAGAAATTGACTCATGCGGCCAAGAAAGACCCATGCGGCTCAGAAAACGCATGCGGCTCAGGGAGTCATGCGGCATAAGGAGCTATGCGGCCGGAGGCATTCCATACGGTTCAGAAGACATGTGGCGTGACAGTGCTCCCCTCCGATCCATGCTGCATTAATTGCTTTGACGGCTGACCCCTCTGAAAAGTTGACAGACCTGACAAAAGCAGGTAATTATGACTCTGTCATGATGATGAATCTCTAGGGAAGAGAAAGAAATCTCTGACACGATCCCCCGAGAGCAATAAAATGCTACGTGGCCCTGCCACGTGGGTGTGCTTATACGGCTCGAAGTGAAGACTTCCCATGCGGTTCAGAGTGAAGCTGTCCCATGCGGCTCGAGTGGAATCATCCCTATGCGGCTCAAGAAGATCATGCCCATGCGGCTCAAGCAGACACACCATTATGAGGTTCATGCAGCTCATCATATGGTTCAGAAGTCTGAAGGAGAGGGCCACTGCCCAGACAGCCCTGACACGTGTCCCAAGTCTTATGCGGCCTAAAATTCATGCGGCCCAAATCTCATGCGGCCCAATCTGCATGCGGTTCCAGTCTCACCATTGGCTCTCAGGATACGTGTCCTCAGCCGATCAATCTCCCAGATTTATGGCAATCCAAGATCGGGTCGAATCCCAATGATCTGGGGCACGTGGCAGGAGAATAAATTTGATTTATTCGCAGATATTAGAGAATCATTATAAGGAAGATTTATGCCAATCAGCATTAATTGCTAATGGGGATTTGGTGTAATCTACCCTTAATGGTTCTGATTCGTCACAATCAGAAACGAACGGCCTGGATTGATCAATCCCCAGGCCGCCGCCATCTCCAAGAGCTAATCGTTGGCAACCCTAGTGATCATATCCCACTATTATAAATAGCAAGGTGCCATTCCCTTGTAATATATAGAGAGATATAAAAAAGAAACCAGAGAAGAATACGTATACACAGAGAGACTTCCCCCATAGTTAGAGAGAGAATATACACAGAGAGAGAGAAGCCAGGAGAGCAATCAGAGAGAGAGAGAGCAAGAAGGCATTTCTTCGTCAACGACCAAGCAGATCTTCCCCGAGTCAAGGCTGCGTACCGATCGTCTAAGGAGTAAGGCAGAGCGGCCGTCGCTTTCCCGTGCCTCTATCGTCACCCCCCAGAATCTAAAATAAACAATCGTACTTAGACTGCTGTACCTAGGTTTTCGTCCCTAGGCTTTCTTTGTACGAGCGAGTTTGTATTGTGAGTCTAAGTTCAGTCCTCCGATAATTGTTCTGTACTTTTACCATCAATGGCAAACACAATGGCGACTCTGCTGGAGACTAACTTCTCCACGGCTGAGGAGTTGGTGACGCAATCGGACGCAGCCAAAATTGGCTCTATACAACAGAAGATGGTCGTACGCTTCGACCAACAGGCGTTCGAAGAGATGCTCTCTAAAGGTAGCACTGGCCCGGTCCAGAAGCGCACCCGCACCATAAAGGCTCGCAAAGAGTGGAGGCCAAAATCATTTGCTCCTCCGCAAGCCCTTGATGGGGGCTCTCTATTGCTCAAGATGGCGAGAAAGACTCCCCTGCGGCCCCACTTCAGACCGTAGACAACTCTGCTGTCCCCAAGTCCGGCAGAAGAAAACACTATGATGCTGGACTTGCAGGGGCAAAGAGGAACTCTATGCGATCTGAGCCGCAGAAGAGTATTAACCGCAGGGAGAAACCCCATGCGGCTACAACTGCCGACCGCATAAAGAAAACTCATGCGGCCACATCTGTCAGCCGCATAACTTATGCGGCTACAGTTGCCAACCGCATGGATGAGACTCATGCGGCTATTAAAGTCAATCGCTTGTAGAAAACCTATGCGGACACAGATGCCAACCGCATGCGGTCAGCCTGCACGGTCGTGACTCCTAACCGCATAAAGACTCATCCTACAACAAAAGACAGCCGCATGCAGATAGCCTGCACGGTACCCAATGCTAGCCGCATAGCATCCGTCCCATGCTTCTCTCGATCAGTCTTCGACCGGCTCTCATGCGGTCCTGACTCTGATCATTCTCTGTATGATAATCCAGACTCTGTGGTATTCGACTTAGACTCCTCCTATTACGCACCCACAAGTGCTAAAAGGAGGAAGTCTAGGGCAGCACGGGCTCATCAAGTCCAGACGACTGCCCCAACCTCTGACTATCGGGGCGTCCCGCTGATTATCACGCGGGCCTCTGATGGGAAGTTGTATAAAACCACTAAAGTCCAGCCCCCGACGGCAAACAGACAAAGTGGTTCCTCTGACCTGCGTGAGGTTATCCTCCACAAACGCAAGGAAAGAGAAGGAGCTTCGGGGTGTAAAGAGCCCTCACACGGACATCAATGCACCCAGATCTTTGTCAACTGCTGTTACAGCAATACGGCGGTGACGGAAGACCGACCATCCGTCTTCCAAAGACTACATCACCCGAGCTCAGAAGACGAGGCACCTCCTGTTGTCTCCTGCAAGTCCAGGCAGAAAGTTCTCGCCAAGGGAAGAGGGAAGAAAACGAGCATCTCCAGCCCAAAGGTGTCAACTACTACAGCTAAGAAACCGTCGTCTAAAGGGTTATCCTCCACTGGAGTATTTCAACACACCCGTTCGAAGACGAAAACTGCTGCAGTAGGAAGTTCGTCGTCTGCAACATTGGGGGTCGTCGGAACTGGGGGTAGCACTCCTCCAAACATCCACGACAATCCGACATTCCAGGAATACGGACTGGAGGAAGCAAATCCTCCGACGGATACAACAGATACCGACGTCCCCAAGGACATCCTAGACGAAGCAAGCTCCGAAGCCGGGGGTAGTATTCCTTCCGAGTCTGAACCTGAAGAGAACATCCCCACATATCCTGATGATTTCTCGATGCACGGGTATGACTCGGAGGGTACATCCTCCACCACTCCTTCCGTCACTCCTCATGTGAAGACGGTGTTCATGACAGACAACAATCAAGGCGGTTCCGGTGATCGCCAGCGCATCGACACTTTGGAGGCCATATTGCACGCCTTGGTCAAGTCTGTAGACGAGATCAAAGCGGCGCTTCCTAATCTGCAGGGGGTGACACCTGGCCAGACAAGCACGGGTCCCCCAATCAACGTAGATTCAAATTCGGCAGCACTGAACCTGGGCAATAATCCTTCCGAAGTAACGGCTCCGACTGCGACAGATGAGACCCGAAAAGTAAGGAGAGAAGTTCAAGAGCTCCGAGCCATGTTCCACGCCAGAGAAAACTCTCAAGACTTTAGAATACGGCAACCATATCCTGCTGAATGGAGGGATGTTCCATTCCCACCAAGATATAAGCCGTTCAATATCAACCCCTATGATGGCAAGACCTCAGCAAGTCGGTACATCACTTACTTCGAGGTCACTACCGACCATCTGCCCCATGATGACGCTATCCTGACACGGTTATTCATTGGGGCATTGGAAGAAGTCGCCTTCGATTAGTACCGCAACCTGCCGGACAATTGCATCCATTCCTTCGCTGGCTTCAAACGCCTGTTCTTGGAGAGGTTCTATGAGGTAGGGCAGGACGTCACGATGTCTACCCTCATGGACGTCATTCAAGGAGAGAAAGAGCTGACGAGGAATTACATTGAGCGGTTTTGTCAAACCGCAATGAAGTTACCATCTGGCAACCCGGACTCCTCCTTGATCGAAATTTGCCAAAAGAGACTACTCCCAACAATCAGTCTCTGGATGGGCGAGAGTCAATTCAAGGACTGGAAGGCTTTTATCATTAGTGCTACAAGTGCCGAAGAACGATTAAAGAAGGCTCGCCAACTGGGATTACATATCTCAGAGGGAGAGAACAAGAGCAAGCGTCCCAGCACCACCAACGACAATGGGGGTAGCCCCTCCAACAACCGGGACAACAGAGGCAAGCAGGCTATGGTGGTCGATACAGCCCAGAAGCCTGAGTCGCAACCTGCGGACAAACAATGGCCTCAAATCACTTATTCTTTTGAAGATGGTCACGTCAAGCCTATCTTGGACATGCTCATACAAGGAGATAGGATTCAGCTTCCTCTACCAAGACGGAAGCCTCGGCCGGCTGATCTGGAGAACCTAAAGTTCTGCCATTACCATCGCTACGTCCACCATGCTACGCACGACTGCTACCAACTGAAACGATATATCCAAAACCTCATCGATTCGAACGCTCTGGCTATCGATTTCGAGGAGGTAACCGTGGCAGCCAACATGGTGTCCGTACAATTCGGCAGCTTCCCTCCGACAGAGACCCAGGATGGGGTTATACCCATCCCTCTGGCAATGATGGAGATTGCTAATCTCCCGCCTGCTCAAGCTGCTGGTCTAGTACCCCTCACCACATCACGAGGGGAAATCATGTGGGTCCATCCGTACCTAGTCCATGAGGTAACTCAGTCCACTCCATCTTCTAAAAAGAAAAGTGGAAAAGTCAGATCCTGCCGTACCACCTCAGCAGATGAAGAGGAAGTCACGACCATTGTTACTCGATCCGGAGCACAATCTCAACCTGTGGCTGAAAACTCGACTGATGATCATCCGCCCACTACCACGGATGCTCCGGGACCGGCTCAGCCTTCGACGACCGACAAGCCTAGGCCGAAGGAGACTCGCTTCGACAAATCCCTCCGAAAGGAAACATCTCAGGGGTTGGAGAGGCCCTACAACTTCGACATCTTGGCACAATTGGCCAATACACCGGCCAAATTGTCCTTATATGAACTCCTGAGGCTCTCGAAGGATGTCCGCACAGCTTTGAGCGATGCACTTTAAAATGCCGACGCGTACCTGGCTCAGGTCAACCTCACGGGAGAAAATCAGCCTGCAGACCTCCAAGACAGTGCCTGTACGGGAGCAATGCCCAACATCGTCTTTACTCCACAAGACATGCTCATCAAGACTAATCTACACGATCGCCCATTATACTACACAGGCTACATCGGCGATATAAAGGTGGACCGGATGCACATTGACCCTGGGTCTTCCATAAGCATCATTCTAAAAGGACTACTACATCATCTTCGCATCCTGATGCATCGCCTGACCCCTACAAATACCGCCATCAGCGGGTTCAATTCGGGCAGGAGCTACCCAATCGGGAAGATCCGTCTGAAATGTCAGATTGGCGATCTCCAATCAGAAGTCACTTGCTACGTCATAGATGTCGACACTTCATACAACATCCTTTTGGGGCGCCCTTGGATACACGATTACATGATCGTGCCTTCCATGCTACACCAATGCTTCAAATATGTCGACAAGCATGGCTTTGTGAGGACAAAATTTGCTGACATCGATCCCTTCAAAGGGGTCGAATCTTATTACTCGGACTCCTGCCTATACGAAAAGTCGAAAAGGCACCTTGAAGGAGGAAATAAGCAAACTGATGTTGAAGCAACCATGGGATCAAAAGAACCTCTGACAATCCACCTCCAGGCTCGTAAACCAGGCAATTCCGTACCCCTTACGGCCACGCTGTGTAAGGACGCGATCAGCCTCTCGACACAGGAAGAGCAGTTGAGAATCCGGCTGCCAAGGTCCGGCCAGGTACCGAGACCCACGACAGGGCCACTTACCATCAGATTGCCGAGAGTCGGTCAATCCCAAACAGAGAAGCTCAATCCCTCCGATAGACCTCTGACGATACGCCTGCCTAAAAAAGGTCGTCACCCCAATGCGAGGTCTGACACTTCAAACGAACCAGCCACCCCTCGCTCCACATCAAGTGCCAGACTGGGGGTTGCTAGTCTACCGACAACCCCACGCTCCGCTCCATCAGTTGAACCTCTGAAGATCAAGCTGACTAGGACGCCCTCTCAATCTTCATTCACACAGGAAGTAGCCGAAGAGGGACCAGAGCTAGCCAAGTATGTGGCTGTCCACACTGACGCTCCCTCCGCAGATGATATAATCCCTCTAGAAAAGATACCTTACTTCATCAATAAAGGGTTATCTTTGAACTACACCGAGCTCAATAAGCTATGTACAATGTATGCTATGGAACACGGTATAGGCACTCACCTACATACACAGGTGACAAATGTGTACACCGCTATCCAACTTACTCCAGTAGAAGATGCTTACCGAATAATCGAGGGAGGGGACCACCCAATCATCTTCGGCCGGACGAACAACCCGCATCCCCTCGCCATGGAAGAAGTCGACTTCGGGTCAGATGCTGGAAGACTGCCTCTGTATCTCTATAGCCCTCAATCCAAATATCTCATGCAGAAACAGGGGTATGATCTAGAGACAACGCCAGGACTGAACTACGGCACCGGACGACGATTACCTTTGAAGACGCCAGCCCCGGCGGGCAAACCACGGAACTACTATAACAAAACTCGATGCGATTAGGGTATGTAACGCCTACTACGACCCCTGAAAGCGCAGATGAAGAATACGACTGGCAGTCACATTCAACTGGATCACCGACTTCCGACTCAGATACCAGCATCGGAGATGTGTTCAGACAAGTCATGTCAGTCAACATGGCATTCACCGACGCTTACGAGGAAGACGAAGACATCCCCGAAATCCTTGAGCTAGAGCCATGGGCCCAGCAATTAGACGCACAATGGGAAAAGCGGTTCGAACTGAGAGAACCTCCTACTGAAGATGAGGTCATACAAGTGGATCTCGGCAGTGAATCTGTTCCAAAACCGATCTTTATCAGTAAAAGCCTAACCGACGAAGAACGAGAGTCGCTGTTGGAACTTGTCAGAGAATACATTGATGTGTTCGCCTGGAGCTATGAAGACATGCCGGGGTTAAATCCTGACATCGCACTCCACAAACCTAATATACGGCCAAATGCAAAGCCAGTCAAGCAGCAACAACGACGCTTCCGCCCAGGCGTCATGGACGCGATCGAAGCCGAAGTCAACAAGCTAATAGCCAGCGGCTTCATTCGTGAAGAGCAACATCCTGATTGGGTCGCCAATATAGTACCCGTCCTCAAGAAGAATGGAAAGATTCGAATCTGCATCGACTTCCGTAACCTGAACGAGGTATGCCCCAAAGATGAATTTCCCCTTCCTATCACAGACATCATGATCGACAAAACATGCGGCTTTGAACGTATGTCATTCATGGATGGATTCTCGGGGTACAATCAAATCAAGATGTCTCCCGACGACGAAAAGCACACCTCATTCCGAACCCCGATTGGCACATACTGCTACACAGTCATGCCATTCGGTCTAAAGAATGCTGGCACTACATATCAGCGAGCCATGAGTATCATTTTCAGAGAACATTTGTGCAAGACAGTGGAATGCTATGTCGACGACATCGCCGTCAAGAGTCGCCGTAAGGAAGATCATCTGTAAGACCTGAGAACGGTGTTCAACTTAATGCGAGCCCACAATCTGAAGATGAACCCTACAAAATCATTCTTGGGCGTATCCAGCGGGAAGTTCTTAGGCTTCATCATCACTGCACGGGGTATCCATGTAGACCCCGAGAAAACGAGGGCAATCATGGAGATGGGTCCCCCGAGAAATCTCCGTGAACTTAGAGGCCTCCAAGGGAGGCTAGCTTATATCAGGAGGTTCATTTCCAACCTTTCCGGGCGATGCCGACCGTTCACCCACCTCATGAAGAAGGGAGTCTCATTCGTATGGGACGAGGAATGCCAGTGCGCTTTCGATGACATCAAAGAATATTTATCAAATCCTCCAGTCCTGGTGGCCCCGGTCCCTGGAAAACTATTCCTGCTCTATGTACGAGCAATAGAACACTCCCTCGGTACCCTGCTGGCACAAAACAACAACGCAGGCCACGAGCAGGCCATTTACTATCTCAGCCGAATGATGGTCGGGCCCGAACACCGATACACCGCTGTGGAGAAAGAATGCCTCGCCCTGGTATTCGCCATTCAAAAGACGCGGCACTATGTCACGGGGCAAACCATACATGTGATCTCACGAATCAACCCTCTCAGGGTCCTCATGACCAAACCAGGGGCACTCAGCTCCCGCCTCGCTACATGGGCGATATTGCTGTCCCCCTATCATATGATCTTCATCCCGCAGAAGGCTGTCAAAGGTCAAGCCCTGGCAGACTTTTTGGCGGCCCATCCAGGATCGGAATCATCCAGAATATACGAAGAAATCCCAGATGAGGTCGTCGATTTAAATACAACCACCCACGATAACATATGGCAGATGTTCTTCGATGGCGCTTCAAGAACCGGACCCAAGGGAAACATCGTCGTCGGAGTCGGAGTAGTATTGGTCTCTCCTACCGGGCTAGTGATCAATCGTGCCTACTCTCTCACGAAACCCTGCTCTAACAATGTGGCCGAGTACAACGCTTTGGTCATTGGCCTCTAACTCGTAAGAGAACTGGGGGTAGAATACCTTGAAGCATACGGCGATTCGCAATTAATCGTCAACCAGATTCGGGGGACGTACGAAGTCCGCCATGAAGACATGATCCCCTACCACCAAATAGCGATCAACATTATCTCATTATTCGAGGGATTCTTCATCGAACACGTCCCCAAACTCCAAAATATCGAAGCTGATGCCCTAGCAGGCGTGGCTGCTTTCTTAGCAGTTGCAAACCACTCTCATCATTCGGTCGATGTAATCGGCCATGAGCTGGTCTGCCCCAAGAACAACGTTCAAGCCATGGCGAGTTATTCTGCTCAGATGATCGACAAAGTGCCAGACTGGAGACAACCATTCATAGACTTCGTGGTCTACGACATCCTGCCCGAGAACCCGAAGGAGGCTACTTCTATCAGACGGCGTTCTCTCAGATTCTTCTACGATACAGAGACGAAAATGCTGTATCGCCGCTCCTACGACGGACTACTACTTCGGTGCTTGTCGAACGCAGAAGCTAAAGAAGCCGTACGAGAGGCTCATAACGGTGTCTGTGGGGCCCATCAGCCTGGTCCTAAGCTACAAGACCGCCTTCGCCGGATGGGCTACTACTGGCCCACGATGGTGGCTGATGCAATAGATTATACCCAAAAATGCAAGGCCTGCCAAGTTCACGCAGACTTCATTCACCAACCATCCGAATTCCTACATCCGACAGTGGCATCCTGGCCATTCGAAGCATGGGGAATGGATATCATTGGTCCAATCACCCCACCTTCCTCCCGAGGACATCGCTTCATACTGGCGATCACTGATTACTTCTCAAAGTGGGCAGAAGCTGTCCCACTCGCCGAAGTCAAGACTTCGAACGTAATCAGCTTCCTGAAGCACCACGTCATCTACCGCTTTAGACTGCCCCGAAGGATCATCCATGATAATGGTCCGCAGTTTATAAGCCACGTATTCTACCAATTCTGTGACAAATACCGCATTCAGAATGTCGCTTCGACACCATACAACCCGACAGCAAACGGGTTAGCAGAGGCATTCAATAAAACAATCATCAGACTCCTCAAGAAATTTGTCTCCTCCAACAAACGCGACTGGAACGAGAAGCTCGGCGAGTGCTTATGGGCTTATCGCACCACGGTTCGAACAGCCACCAGGAATACACCATTCTCTCTGGTGTACGGGAGTAAGGCAGTTCTCCCATTAGAGACTCAGATTCCCTCACTCCGAGTCGCCTTCACTTATCAATTGACAACGGATGATAACTACCGACGTCGACTACAAGAGTTAGAGGCCTTAGATGAAAAATGCCTCCTAGTCCAGCAAAGGATCGAATTATACCAAGCACGCATCTCAGGAGCCTTCAACAAAACGGTCAAAGTCAGAACATTCCAAGTGGGCGATCTTGTTTTGGCAGTCAGGAGGCGAATGGTCATGACTCACAAGACCACCGGCAAGTTCCAGCCAAAATGGGAAGGCCCATTTATCATCGAGGCCGTGTTCTCCAATGGTGCTTACCGCCTCGCCAAGCAGAACGGAGACTTGCTCATGTTGCCCGTCAACGGCAAGTTCCTGAAGAAATACTATGTTTAAACAACATTTTCCAGAGTTTCGAGTTATGTGCCCGCTGGTACCACTGAACTCAACCCCCTAATTTTCCAACTTATCGAGTCACGTACCCTCTTGTACCGCTGAACTCATATCCCAAATTCCCAAGTCATGTACCTGCTGGTACCTCTGAACTTACACTTTGATTCCAATATTCACAGATTTTTGAGTCACGTACCCGCGTGTACCGCTGAACTCATGCCCTTCTTCCATAAAGATATCCCAAATTTCCAAGTCATGTACTTGCTGGTACCTCTGAACTTACACTTTGATTCCAACATTCATAGATTTTCGAGTCATGTACCCGTTGGTACCGCTGAACTCACACTCACCATTCTCCAGATTCTCGAGTTATGTACCCGATGGTGCCTCTGAACTCACATCTTGGTCACTCTTTCAGGTAGAAAGTTATGTGTGATCATACCGCTGAACTTTCTTCCTATAAGAGATCCTCCCTCATGATCTAATACCTGCACTCCCAGTACACAACAAAGGTAACGGATCCACAAATTTCCAAGACGACCATGTCCTCATCACCTCTGAGTCGTCCCATTTTCGCCAAAAATAAATCACCCCTACATAGAATTTCCATGTCCTCATTACCTCTGAGTTATTCTACGTACCCCCCTTCGTTGAGCCCACTCCTGTCATGTCCTCATTACCTCTGAATGGGAAGGCTCCGTCGAAGAAATCTTCATACTTGCCATGTCCTCATTACCTCTGAGTAAGTATGATGATCCCCTTTCGACCTATTACCTGTACCCACAACCGGAGTACGCCAAGGGTAATGGGTCCACAAATGTCCTCTGTTGACCACAAATGTCCTCTGTTGACCACAAATGTCCTCTGTTGACCACAAATGTCCTCTGTTGACCACCAATACCCTCCGTCGAGTCCGCTCCTGCCATGTACTCATTACCTCTGAGTAGGAAGACTCTACGATTCAAAAAACTTTCCTACTTACCATGTCCTCGTTACCTCTGAGCAAGTATGTCAGTTCTCTTTCATCCTATTACCCGTATCCTAAACCAGGGTATGCCAAGGGTAATAGGCCCACAAATATCCTCAGCTAAATTTCTTAACACAAACCTATCACCTCATCATGTCCCAGGAGCCCAACTGCTCTACGGCAATTCTTTTCTCAATACCAAGAGCACCCATGATCAATTTGCTATGGCTGCTTCAGGCATCCTGACCGAAACTTGTTATCTCTACCTAAAACCAAGGTACGCCATGGGTAACAGGTCCACAAATATATCTCCTATGCGGGGGAGAACATTACCACAATATCACAGGCACAACAGGCAATACAAATGAAGGGTAGAATGGAAAATACTCTTTATTTGAAGGAAGAAAAGAAGTACTACATACTTCGGGACCACATCCCTTTCAAAAAAAAGGAAGAAGAGAAAGAAAAAGAAGGAAAAAGAAAAGGCCGACTATATTTCAGTGTTACTCAATTCTAGGAGGCGGTCTCTCACTGAGGTGGTCTCCCGCTCAATCCGTTGCCGAGCGCGACGCTCGGCCTCCTGGAGTAACCGCTCCTCATTATCCAAATCCAGGAGCGCCTGACAGTCATCTTCCAATTTCTTTAAGACAGCCTCCAGGTCAGTCGAAGCTTGAGTAACCCTGTCAGCTTCCTGAACAATTAGCCCCCTGTCATTGCGGGCAGTCTCGAGTTCAGACTCCAGGAAAGTCAATTTCTTCTGAAGCGCAAGGATCTGCTCCCGCATCTCGGTAATCTCACGAGAGACAGACTCCTCCCGAGCCACAACGTTTTTGGTCGCATAACTCAATTGATCATACCGATCAGCTAAGTCGCTGAGATCCTTCAGTGCGGCCGGTCTGGTCTTATCTCGAGCCGCTCTGGTCCTCTCTATAACAGCAATAAGGGAATTTCGCTCCTCGTTTATAACAGCAGGCAGATCAGCCTGCCGTAATACTCGAAGCTCGGACACCAGCTGATCAGCCTCCAGCAATTTCGCCTCCAGAAGCGAAGCCATTCCTGCATCATCCAGAAGATCCCTAAGGATGTTTATTTGACCATGGGCGCATCTTCGGGCCAAGGTAAAAGAGGTCCCTCTTTCTACAGCGGCCTCGATTCCCCTCTTTAAATGACGATGGAAACTGGCAACCACGTCCAGCAACGCGTCGTTCAAAACTTCAGCAGAGGAGGGCGTCAGAAAAAGCCGGAGCGGCAACGTCGGAGGAGTAATGCTAGAGCTCGCCACCAAGGGAGCGGAGTCCGAGCAGAATGATGCATGAATAGCGGCCAACTCGTCTTCCACCGCCCGGAGAGCTTGGATGCTCGGCAGGAAAGAAAGGTCGATTCTCGAAGCCATTAGAGCAGAGGATGATGCAAGGACCACTGTTTCCTGCCCCGACTGCCCCAAGAACTGGCCCGTTAAACTCGAGCCCCCAGAAGGCCCATCAAGACGAGTCGGGCAGTGAGAAAGTACACCCCTTTCCACCGATGCCACTTCGGTTGGGGTTGTCTCGACGACGTCCATCATCGGCACTAAAGGGGCAGGACCTGAATGTCCAGAATAACAGTCAATCGACGTAACCCGAAGGACATGATGATAGAGCAGATAGGCTTCCTCACGGGTTAAGATTCTGTTAATCTTACCAGGGAAGGGGCATGAAGGTCGCGGCTCATCCACAACTGGCATGGTCCCCCCACCCGGGATTCCCGAGTTAAACTCAGTCACGTCCCCTGACCCCGTCACCTTGAAGGGGGACACAGATTGATCTGCGTCCTCTTGAATAGGAACAGGCTCATGGGAGGCCCCGTCATCCTGGGTCACCGTCTCGACATCCTGAAACTCTTCTTCTTCCTCCGACACCTAAAAGAGGAAACGAAGACAATCAGGATTGAAACTCAAAGAAAAAAGGAAGAAGGGATCGAGAGCAGTTTTGTTACCTCTGACGTAGGATTGACTTCTTCTCTACTCTCTTTTATGGCTGGCGGACGGTGCCTAGTCGCAACCAGCTTCCGGGATCGAGAAACACTGCCTACAGGAGGAACCTGCCTGCTACGTTTCGGGATAGGACCAGGCGCAACAAGGGACTGATCCCTCAGCATCTCATCTGACAAAACATGCAACTGACCCACCTCTGCGCCTACCACTGGAAGGATAGAGTCATCTTCATTATGCTCGTTGCCTTCATCACCTTCAACAGCGGAATCCAAATCTGGCACTTCGGCTCTAGTCTTTCTTTTCTTGGCCCCTTGAGAGCCTTTCTCCAGACCGGTGCCAGCAATAAAACTGGTACCTGGGTTAAAATCGACCGGGGGCTTGTTCGCCATGACATGATACAGAGCCGCCATATACAAGATCTCCACTGACTCCTTAACAACAGGGACCGAGAAAATGGTGCGAGTATGGAACGAATCATAATATTGCCAACTCTGATACCATCAAGAAGACTTCCCTCATAACCCAGACAAGAGCTGGGGCTGTCTAAACAAAGTTGGCTGTACCCAAACTGCCGGGCAAACCTGCTAGGCAGATACGGCTCCAGAAAAACAACATTGCGGTTACGGTACACCAGATGTGAGGGACGGATGTTACGCAACCATAAGAGCATCTGGCCATCCAGAAGTTGAGGAGGCGCAATACCGTCTATATGCACAGTCTCTATGTCCCTGACAGAAAAGCGGGGGACGGATACGAAAATATGATACTTATCTGCCCTTGCCAAGACCATCCGGCAAACCCGCATGGCATCACATTCCCAAGGCTCATCACGATAACGGAAGATAAGGGCATCATCATCAGTCGCACCGCCCTCAGAGCCCGACCTCATCAAAGATGGATAATGTATCAGCAGCCACCCCATCAAATAATGATAAGGTAACTCAGTTCGTTCAAAATCCTTGGTCACATCGCGGACAATGACTTTGGACGTGAAGGTACGAAGGCCACGGTGTATGCTACACACCATAGCCGGAAGGAGAGCTAGCCTGATTCGCAAGACTAATTTCACAGCCGGAAGGATGAAGTTACAACTAATTCTCTCAATAGAACTGGTTCCTCCCGAGACTACACAATTTCGTAGCCAGATCATCAAAAATCCTGCCAGAAGCGCTTTCTCAGACAGCTCTTGAGTATCCTGGTAAAAGTAATCGAAAGTGTCGATTTGGCTCCCGAATCTGCCACTAGTAGATGACACCAATTCTTTGACCGCCTCCCGAGACCTAGGGCGACGAGAGATAACCAGACCTGAGGCATCTGCTGAGAAGAGATAATGCACCCAATCCTTGGTGTAGGGAGCATTCCCTTCCAGGTTATCCTTGCGGGTTATCTGATGGCATACGTTTTAATGACACAATATCTCCTGATAAAGGGCCGCAAAGCCAGGATACCATCGTTCCAAATCTTCGAGTTCCTCATTAGTGGGAGTATATGCTTCAAACGCTTTGTCCCCCCAAGGAAGCTTGGAGACCGCATGCATTTCATGGAGCGCAAGTCCCATCTCCCCTACAGGTGTGTAAAAGGTCCCTGTACGACAATTATACATTTCCAGCAGGGACATGAATAGCTTCTTGTTTATGAACAAGCCATGACTGGTACCTCGGATAGCATGGTACAGGCCAATCTCGCACAAAAAAGCCTTATACTTCTGCAGGATCCAGGTAGATAAATTGATCCACGAGGGAATAGGGTGTATCCAACCAGGAAACGTCAATCGACCAACGGGATAGGAGCCTTTCCGGGCAAGTCGATTTATAAAAGTATCGGCGGTAGAAAACGTGAAGTTAGGACCTGCCACATTCAGGAAAGAACCTGGGACCAACCCTGTCACAGAACAACTGGTATGCACCTTGCCAGCAACCATGGACTTCAGATGGTTATTATAACGGATGTTCCCCACGAACATCCCACTCCTGGTAGGGGTTAGAGTCCCCTCCATCTTCCGGTCCAAAGGGAGCATATTGAACCAAGATAATGGAAAGTGTCGCTCCATCTGAGGGATGCGGATCGCCATCCCGTTAGAAACAAAATTCCAATCCTCCGACACCTCCAGAACATGATCATTCTCTACGGTCAAGGCGTCTCCAAAAAAAGAACGCAGGCTTCAAAAACTCTCCTTCGAATTTCCCGGAGTTCATCATAGCATTAAGGAAATGGAAAGGCTGATTCTTGATGGCATTCAATCTAGCCACAGGCTCATCGCTCGAAAACTGATCCACCACGTGCTGAACAATATGGTCGTACCTATAGCCGAGAGCAGCTTGAGCGCTACCCACCAAGAGTTCTCCGGCGGCGTTAACCGACAAATTCACTGAAGAACAGACAAAAAAAAATAAGTTAAACAGAGAATAAAAAAAGAGCTGATTAGGTGTTTTCAAACCACATGCGGCTCAAGAAAATATCCATGCCCCTCATGAAGTTCTCAGAAGTCTTATGCGGTTCCAGAAAACCCCATGCGGCTCCAGTTCAGAAGACTGCTTATGCGGCTCCGCACAATAAAAGTCTATGCGCCACCTATGCGGTTTCACTAATAAGGCGCACATACAGACACAATGATTTTTCTTATGCGATTCGCAGCTCAGCCGTAAGGCGAACATACGATTTACAAAGGCTCGTGCATAAAGTATGCGACGTAGCCATGGCGGTTGGGGTTCCTTAATTCATACATTGTCCTTACCAACAATGGGGGGATGGACGTCAGGATGAACAGCAGGCACGACGACGGGCGGGGCAGCAACCGCACCCAAGGTGGAAGTGGAGGCCGCCTTCTTGCCCTTCACTGCCACGATCTTCTTGGGAGCCATCAATTATCGAAGAAAAGAAAGGCAAGCGAGATAAGAGAAGAAAGAAAATAAAGAAGTCTTCTCTCTCTTCAAACCCCTCCTATTTATAGGAGGAGGGGAGAAGGCGAACACGTGGGCCAATGACCGACTCTTGAAGAGCGAAACCGACTCCTTGGGTTTCGTCTCCAAGATTCACCCAAGGCATCAAATCCAAAAAGATTTAATGAACTGACCCTTGAGATTCCCCCTACAAAGATGGCGCTGAAGCAACTTGGAGATAAATAAAGACCCGTACACGTGGACTGGACCATCTATGCGGCTAACACACCCCCTACGGCTGAAACAGTCATGCGAATAACACATCCAAGCAGCCAGGACATCTATGCGGTCGAGATTGCATATGTGGCTAATATGGCCATGCTTCTTGTTCAAAGTATTTCAATTTTACAAATTGAAAACTTTGAAGGGGGTCCTGTAGAAGCATGGAAAATACTAAAGAAATTGACTCATGCGGCCAAGAAAGACCCATGCGGCTCAGAAAACACATGCGGCTCAGGGAGTCATGCGGCATAAGGAGCTATGCGGGCGGAGGCATTCCATGCGGTTCAGAAGACATGTGGCGTGACAGTGCTCTCCTCCGATCCATGCTGCATTAATTGCTTTGACGGCTGACCCCTCTGAAAAGTTGACAGACCTGATACTAAAGCAGGTAATTATGACTCTGTCATGATGATGAATCTCTAGGGAAGAGAAAGAAATCTCTGACACGATCCCCCGAGAGCAACAAAATACCACATGGCCCTGCCACGTGGGTGTGCTTATGCGGCTCGAAGTGAAGACTTCCCATGCGGTTCAGAGTGAAGCTGTCCCATGCGGCTCGAGTGGAATCATCCCTATACGGCTCAAGAAGATCATTCCCATGCGGCTCAAGCAGACACACCATTATGCGGTTCATGCGGCTCATCATATGGTTCAGAAGTCTGAAGGAGAGGGCCACTGCCCAGACAGCCCTGACACGTGTCCCAAGTCTTATGCGGCCCAAAATTCATGCGGCCCAAATCTCATGCGGCCCAATCTGCATGCGGTTCCAGTCTCACCATTGGCTCTCAGGACACGTGTCCTCAGCCGATCAATCTCCCAGATTTATGGCAATCCAAGATCGGGTCGAATCCCAATGATCTGGGGCACGTGGCAGGAGAATAAATTTGATTTATTCGCAGATATTAGAGAATCATTATAAAGAAGATTTATACCAATCAGCATTAATTGCTAATGGGGATTTGGTATAATCTACCCTTAATGGTTCTGATTCGTCACAATCAGAAACGAACGGCCTGGATTGATCAATCCCCAGGCCGCCGCCATCTCCAAGAGCTAATCGTTGGCAACCCTAGTGATCATATCCCACTATTATAAATAGCAAGGTGCCATTCCCTTGTAATATATAGAGAGATATAAAAAAAAAAACCAGAGAAGAATACGTATACACAGAGAGACTTCCCCCATAGTCAGAGAGAGAATATACACAGAGAGAGAGAAGCCAGGAGAGCAATTAGAGAGAGAGCAAGAAGGCATTTCTTTGTCAACGACCAAGCAGATCTTCCCCGAGTCAAGGCTGCGTACCGATCGTCCAAGGAGTAAGGCAGAGCGGCCGTCGCTTTCCCGAGCCTCTATCGTCACCCCCCAGAATCTAAAATAAACAATCGTACTTAGACTGCTGTACCTAGGTTTTCGTCCCTAGGCTTTCTTTGTACGAGCGAGTTTGTATTGTGAGTCTAAGTTCAGTCCTCCGATAATTGTTCTGTACTTTTACCATTAATGGCAAACAGAGTCATTCTCTCGGGATGCTGGTCCAGTATAATAGCGACTTGAGCAGGGTTTATCACTTCCTCGTTATAATCTACTCCCGTCTGTCAGAGGGCAGCGTCCAGAAGCACTTCATTCAAGAGTGGGATAGGCATCGACACTAGCAAAGATTCGAAAAAATGTTAGAAATAACAAAAGAATTTGAGTCTCATCAAAGGTGCATAGCGCATCTAAAAAAAGAAGCCTCGGCGCATCATCGGGGTCTAAACCCATACGCATCAGCAGTAAAGCCTCGGCGCATCACCAGGGTCTAAACCCATGCGCATCAGCAGTAAAGCCTCGGCGCATCTTCAGGGCTTAAACCCATGCGCGTCGGCGGCAAAAACCTCGGCACATCATCAAAGACTCAAGGTCTATGTGCGTTGGTTTACGTAAAATAAAACTTACCAACCACCTCCGACCGAACTTCGACAGGCCGACGGGGAACATCAGCCACCGCAGCTTTCACAGGTTCTTTTCCTTTGTCCTTGCCAGCACCGCCGCGAGGAGTCTTGGGAGCCATTCTTTGAGAGAAGAAAAGTTAGGATTTTTGAAGAAGAACTCTAAAGAAAGCAGAAGCAAGGAGAAGAAGAATTCTCTCTCCATCTCTCACCTATTTATAGGGCTTGGTCGCACGCGTGAACCGATGATGTGTGATCTCAGCCGTCGCCTCGGGTTCTGTAAAAAGATAACCACAAATAAAACCAAAAAGATCATCATTAATCTTTTTCGGTTACCGAGGCGTCATCATTTGCACTAACTGAGCGGAGTATCTATGTGCCCCGACAGTCATGCGCCTCCACTACCATGCTTCTTATTCAAAGTATTCCAAAACTTATCCAAAAGTTTTGAAAACTTTGAAGGGAGTCTTGTAGAAGCATGGAAATTCAGAACCAGAAATTCTATGCGCCAGACTACATGCGCCAAAGCTTGGACAAAGTACTTCACAGCAAAAAACAACAAATATGGACATTGAAAGAGGACTTTTTCATTCAACATATAAAAGTCTATTACTTGTCTAAGAAAGACTGTACAAAGGAGAATTCCTATAAAGAAAAGATCCTAAGTCTACAGCCAGTAGTCAACATGCGCCCTCAAATAGGCACAGCAATCAACATGCGCCCTCAGCCAGGCGCATCCCACCAAGCGTCCTCAGCAAGGCGCATCCTTTTCAGCAGCTCAGTTATGTGCATCCTAGTTATGTGCATCCCTTCAGCAGCCCAGTTATGTGCCGCTCTTCCAGCCAGGCTCACCGTCGTCTAAATGCTTCGACTAATGAAGCATTTATTGAGCAGAACGAGGGTGGCAATCAACCCTCTAGCCAAGGAAGGGAAAAGAACCACAAGCCAACCTGTGGCCAGGGAAGGCTTCGAAAGAGCCTCCAAACACCAAGGAAGACCGTGATCGAAACCGCAGGCCAAAGGAGCAGCTTTCAACACAACCAGAATGGGCTACACCCATTTTAAAGGAAGAAAGAGCCACCAAAGCCGCAACACCGCAATTTCGATCTACGGCTCTTCCTGCACAACGAAGACGAGGCTCGGGCATCCCTATCTTTGGATGCAACAGGCACCTTTCGCCTGCCTCAAAAGCCCTCGACTCCGACTTTTGGATGTAACAGTCACCTTCAAGTGCATCAACGAAGACACTGTGTCGCATCTTCACCCTCGGGAGCATCTCATCAACAGAATGCATCCGAGTAAATGAATTTATGTCGGAAGGACGTGAGAGAACGAGAAGCAAACTCTCTTCATGTCACTATTTATAGGCCGGGCAAATCAAACCCATACACCAAGTGGATGGCTCTCTGAATTCCGTGCAATGAATTTGTATTAAATGGATGAACCGGACGCTTCGAATTCAGCCAAGTCAAAACGGCTATTTAAAGCACTCGAAGAACGTAACAGTCGCACCATCAAAGACGTCTCACGAAGCGGATGCGCCGGCCAGACCGCGTATCACACAGACACGCCATTCAACATCAAGCGCATCACACAGACGCGCCTTTCAGCACCAAGCGCATCACAGGGGATGCGCCCCCATACGTCCCCATTCGCCTAGTGGAACGCCAACTGACGCGCCCACTCAGCTGTCCATCGAATGTTACAAACATTAAATGCTGAACTGACAGGGTTTGCAGCACGCCTCCCAAAGTCTGAACAGTCGGCAGCTTTTTCAGAAGACGAAGCATCGCCAACGTCAGCATCATCATTACTTCCCTTCGACAGCTACTGCCACATGGCCACCCAACCATCTCGCATGTGCCTCCGCAGCCATGCGCCCAACCACTCGCATGCGCCTCAAAAGCCATGCGCTTCAGACTTTTCACTGATCCCTAAAGACAGAAGGAAAGTCACTGTTAAAACTCTGCATGCGCCTTAAAAGCCATGCGCCCCAGACTTCTTCCTGATTCCAAAAGACAGGAGTAAAGTCACTACTGAAGCTCTGCATGCGCCTCAAAAGCCATGCGCCCAGAATGGTTCGTGACTCCTAAAGGTTACGAGCCAAAGTCTCCTCATGCGTCCAATCCTAGGCGCATCTTACCAGATCATTCCTCCACCAAATCCGAGATCTCCGAGCCATGGGTCGATGACACGTGTCCTTGGACTTAACTCATCCGAGATCTCAGCAACAGAAAGATCTTCTCCTCTGCTACGTGCCAGTTCACAACAGCAACATGAAGAAGTCAATCCCTCGATCAGGGCGTATCGCCCACGCGCCTCCATCAGAATTCAACACGTAGCGTCCCCGCATATAGGCGCATCTTACATGCGCGTATGAGCAGCCAGCCTGCAGACTATATAAAGAGAGGGACCATTTCCTTCTTCCATACCTACGTACACACATACCTACCTACAACGAACGCACAGATACTTCGCACCACCAGAGAGGTAGATACAGACACTCAACGTCTTCCTCCTCTCAGCAAGCTCCAGCACCCAGAGCAACCCAGACCTTCAGAGAACCGATAACCGTTGTCAGATCGTCAACGGAGTCAACGCATTACCACTCACTCCATCGGCACAAGGGACCCAGATTAAACAAAAGTGTACTCCTAGGACTATATCTAAGTCCTATATTGTAACACTGTTCTGTTTGTATTGAAATTTGCAATCAAAGAATTTTAATGGCAAACAGGGCATAGCTAAGCCAGTCCATCCCCAATATGATATCACAAAGAATCGTCCCCTAAACTCTCTCTCAGCTATAGTAATAGAGCATCTATAGATAGCTCTAATGGGCACTGGTCTGCCTTCCGTCATTACTCTACTCATCTCCTCGGTAGCTGTAGCTACTAAGTGATGTTTATGCATAAACTCTAATGATAGGAACCTATGAGATGCACCGAAATCAAACAAACATAGAGCTAGAAAAGTATGCAAATAAATATGACCTGTGATAACGTCAGCCAAATAATCTGGCTCCGAAACCTGCTCCGGCTCCGGCTCAAGAGCCAGACTATAAGTCTTCCCATGGGGTCCCTTCTGCTGCTGCAGATGTTGCCCAAACCTCTGTTGCTGAGTCGGACTGTGGTCCGGCACCTGGTACTCTCGCTATTGGACAGTCCCGAAGCTGATGGATGGCAGACCCACAAGCTAAACACTGTCCTAATCTCTTTCTACAGATGAAAGCGTCGTGGCCTGGCCTTTTACAGAATAGACACAAAGCTCCCTTCTGCTGCTGTCGGGGTCCTGGGGCTGTAACTGTAGGGGTCAGATGATGTGATGTAGGAGGACGATAAGTCTGCTGGTGCGGCATCGGTGCTCTCGGCTGGAAAGCCTGATGCTTGGACGGTCCCTCGAGGTGTACAGAAGCCGGCCTCTTGTAAGACTGGAGACGCTCCTCTATGCTCTGGGCCAACTCTAGGCTCTGGTAGTAGTCAGTCGTACTGTTCGCCACTATAAGAATACCAATGTCTGGAACTAGACCATGGCAAAACCTACACGTCATCTCCTCTGGGTCTGCAACTAGGCTAGGAGCAAAACGGCTCAGGCAACTAAACTCTGCTGCATACTCGTCAACAGAACGGTTCCTCTGCTGGATATTCTGGAATCGTAGCCCCATGGCTACCCTAGCGGTGGTCGAGAAGAATTTCTTTTTAAACTGGGTCTTGAACTGATCCCAAGTGGCCTTTCCTCTCGGGAATAGCGGCTCATTCCTGAACCAAACTCCTGCCAAGTCTATCAGCAGAAATTCCGCTGCCTTGACCTGGAGGTCACTCGACAACCTAGCTCCAAGGAGCTTCCTCTCTACCGAGTCTAGCCAGTCATCTGCTACTACTATGCCCTCAGTCCCTAAGAACTCCTTGGGGTTCAGACCCATGGAGTCCTTGATTGTCCCCGCTCTCTGCCGTAGCTCTACAGGTGGTGAGACTACGGTACGTTCCTCAGAATGCTCCATGCTCTGGCGGAGTAGGGTGGTCTTCTCCTGATGGGTCGTTAGGAACCCCTAGATCAGAGTGAGTAGTTGGTTCCCGTCGAGTGTGACGGAAGCCTGGGTAGGTATAGTGATAGGTGGTGGTGAGAGTATCGGGTCCTGCCGGGACTGTGATGTGGAAGGTAGTGGAGGCATTTGGGTTGGTGGATTTGTAGAGTGGGGGAGTGTGGTAGGTGGAGGTGGAGGTGCATCGGTCAACTGGTCAACCGACTGGATAGGGAGTGTGCCATTCTCAGATATGGTATACTGGGATGAGCGGTCTGAGCACCATCTAAATAAATAAAAGGGTCTTATAAGGACTCTTTAAAGTAAACAGTCATAAATAACAAGAAAATCCATTTTTTGTTATAACAAACATATGATGCATTTCCTATGTTGCAATCCTAGTAATCCTCTAGATGGTCTAAGCGTCATTCCTAGTGTTGTCTAATTACCTTAAGTTCCTAATTGCAGGCAAGCTTGGTACAATAAAGTAACCAAGTAATTTTGTCAGGACCTGCATGGGCCACCACTAAAAACATGTCAAGATCCGCTACCCAATTTGTTGGGTCGGGTCGAGTCATGTCCAGCCTACGCTTGAGATAAAGCGTAGTAAGCTGTTCTAAAGATAACAAGATAAGACTAAAATGTGCTAACAGTTCTATAAGTAATAAAGAGTCAGAAATGTCCCAAACACAAAAGTCATCTCGTATAATAGGAAGTCCAAGTATAAGTCCAAAATGTAAAGCTGGATACAGGTCCAGACACAAAATACATAGTCTAACAATATGACTACTCTCGAAACTCCGAGCAACTATGCAAACTAGACGAGTTTCCTCGCATGTACATCCTCGTAAGATAAGGCCTGGTCCTCGACAGTAAATCTATAATAGGAATCGCAGAGCAACTCCTCCTTAGTATGTATACGTACAACGTTATCCTGTCAGGACGGGAGCAAGTACTGATTCTAACAAACTAAATATACGAAGCATGAACAGAAGTGTAATAAACTGAAATCATGGTATATTATGGTTTAATTGGTTGTTTTTAGAAATGGCAAAAAATATTTAAAATTTTAAAACCATAGCATGTACGTGAATCGGTCAATAGGTGAATAGGATGTACAGCGGTACATATCAAGTTTTTCTGGCATACACATACGTGCACGAACGGCATCGGTGTATATCCATACACAAACACGAAAACAAAACATTCGGCAAAGTTACATATAGAATGTTACCGAGCGCGATAAATACATACGGAGAAGGGGGTCGTGATCACGTACACTACTAACAGTTTCCCCTTAACCCATTATTTAAACGTGTGAGAGATATGAAAAACTATCCTAAACATGGTAGAGACTGAAAGTAATACAACATGTAAAGTTTTAACTTGCTACCCCAAGGATCAGCATTTAACATGGTTGGAAAATTACAGTTTATTGTTATAGCAGTATGTAAAGTTTGTAGAGGTACTTACCTTTAGTAAAGCAAAACAGCGATAAAAATGCTATAGATGCCTGGTGACTTGTCACTGTAGAAATAACACATAAACTTAGTTTTTATACTAAGTTAAACACTAAGACACTAGTTGTGTGCTATACGACTTTCTGACTGGATACCTAGCCAAATGATGACTTTAGCATAGGAGACCAATGTGGGGTGACACAATACCCAAACTAACTTTCTAGGATCTTTACACTAGTGCGGGGTGAGGTCCAATACGTCTATAACTTAAAATAACACGAAACATTGAAAGTCGTAATTATTCAATAAATAAATCAAACTGTACACTGCGTTCCAACAATTTTTGAGATAGACAAAAAGTTTAATTTTACATAAAATAAAGTACCACAATGATCCTTGTTAATTATAAAAATTTATACTAATTTCTTTGGAATTTATAAACCTTCATAATTATTTATTAAAAATCAGCAAACATATATACTGAAAATGAGTTCGGTTTTCCTATTTTTATAAAATACCAAAAGTACTTATTAAATGATAGAAAAATTATACTAAATTATCTAAATTAACATAGTATTTAAATATAATTTTTCCTAGATTTTTACAGCATTTAAAATATATATAAAAATTCAAAAATAGCAAGTAACATTTTCTATAAAATAATTGATTAATTATTTACTATTTTATCCATGTATTCGAAATTGAACCGAAGTCCATATACAGGACCAGAGCCATGAATCAAGTCCAATATAACTTGTACAGACTCTGAATGTATTAGACACAATTGGGCCCAAAAACTTAAGCTAGGTTTGGACATCAATTAGTCATAATTAATAAGATACAGGAATTTAAATATAAATAATATATTTTAAATTGGTAAAATTACAAGTCATAAAATATACAATAAAATAACTTGTGAAATTTTACATAATAATATTTTTTACAAGATAGAATTTGAAATACTTATATAAATATACAACAACAATATTTATATATAGACATATAAATATATAGATATTTATATACATATATATATAATGGATATATATGTTCACACTAAATCACAGTCAACCATATATTGATATAATTGACAACATGATACTTGTAATATTTCAATACGACACATGAAGACTGAATTCAGTACAAGCCAGACGACAGCTCGCACCTGCAATGCTTCATAGTTTGAGTCTGTATTTTACATTTTTATTTGAGTCTAGACTTATGTAAACTGAGCTGTGCTGAGCCTTTTTGAGACTTAGACTAAACCTATACCTCAAACCAAAAGCTCCATCAAACATCCAAATAGTCCATTGGCCCATTTGACCTATTCTGTGCTCTGGAGACAGAGTTCGGACCGAACTCTACCTCCACACAGAGTTCGGGCCGAACTCTGCCTCCTAAAATCCAGGACCTTAATTTTTAGAGTTAGCTGGATGCAAGTTGTCCAACGGCCAAATTTTTGAATATTCTAACCAAAATTCTGGCCGAATTCTGCCGGTATGGTATCCTATAAATAGGCCATGAATTCTCTCATTTTCAATCATCTAATCTTCTCTTCCCTTCTCTCTAAAGCCATATACAAGCCATACCCTTCTCATCTACTAGCCACAAGCTCCCTAAACCTCAAAGTGCTCAGTACTTTTCAGTTAGGAGTTTGTACAAGAGTTCAAGTTCTAAGCATCGCCACTGCGATCTCTGTAAGAAGTTGACGTGCTCTTTTGAAGAAAAGGCACAAGATGTAACTACTATTTCACAAATAGTGGATTTAATCCTGAGCTAGAGTTCTCAGGCCTGGACTAGTCCTCCACGAGGGAAACCAGGTTAAAATTGGCTGTGTTTGTGTATGCTTTCTTGCTCTTTACTATTTTCGCATTTACTCTGATTATTTACTGTTGGTGAAAGAGTTTAATTTTTTAATTGGACATTATTTTTATAAACTCTATTCACCCCCTCTCTAGAGTTGCCTATTTGTTCTTTAATTGGTATCAGAGCTCTGTTCTCTCAACAAGGACTAACATCCTAGAGCTGATCCATGGCAACCACACAATCCATGATTTCCAATCACAGTGAAGGGCAGTCCACTCATAGGCCTCCCCTATTTGATGGAACTAACTACACCTATTGGAAAACAAGGATGAGTTTTTATCTCAAGTCGCTAGACTTCGACTCGTAGACCATTATCACCGATGGTTACAAAAAGCCCGCCAGGATAGTTGTCAATGGTGATCTCATTGAGAAAACTCATGACAAATATTCTGACGAGGAGAAGAAACAGGCGAGTCTAGACGCAAGAGCTATTAGTGCTTTATTCTGTGCTATAGACAGGAATGAGTTTAACAGGGTCTCAGCATGCACCACCTCTCACGAAGTATGGAGACTTCTAGAAGTGACGCATGAAGGAACCACTCAAGTGAAGGAGTCAAAAATAAGTCGTCTTACTCAAGAATATGAGGCTTTCAAGATGAAGCCAAATGAGACGATCACACAAATGATTACAAGATTCCTCGACATTATCAACCCCTTGTCTTCTCTCGGCAAACAATATACAAATTACGAGAAGATCCGCAAGATACTTAGGGGCTACCAAAGATTTGGAACCCTAAGGTGACAGCCATCGTAGAAGAAAATGATCTCACGACTATGTCCATGGAGACTTTGATGGAAAAGCTGATGACTCATGAGCTTGACCTCAAAGACTTAGAAGAGCCTGCTCCTAAGACAAAGGAGATTGCCCTTAAAGCTCACCGACAAAGGGCTGATCCTAAAGAGACGGATGACGACAACTCGGAAGGTGAAGATCAAGCTCTCCTTGTCCGCAACTCAAGAAATTCTTTCACTTCAATCGAAGAAAGAATAAACCACAAGAAGATGACGAAGAAGAGCCAACATTCTACGGTTACAAGAAGACTGGACACGTCCGAAAAGACTGTCCATTCATAAAGAAGAGCAACCGATATGAGAAACCATACAAGAAGGCCTCCTCAAAGAAATATGCCAACACAAGCATTTGGCATGAAAGCGAAGTTAGTGACTCCGAAGAAGAAAAGGACTCTCCTCAAGATACCGCCAATCTTTGCCTAATGGCTACATCCGACAAGGTAACAAGCGAACCTCTCGATGGTTTCACTTTTGATGAACTTGGCGATGCATTCAATGGTTTACTCAATGACCACAAGAAAGTCATTGGTAAATATAAACACGCCAAGAAGAACATCAAAAGTTATGAAGTCAAGATTCAAAGACTCTCTTCATTGCTTAATAATAGTAGAGATACTTCACCTACGGAAGTCATAAATGAGGTATCTAAGCTTAAATTAAGCCTACATGATGCCGAAGCACGTATTGAAAAGCAAACACAAGAGATCACAACACTCAATACTGAGATCGCTGAAGAAAAAAATAGACACAAGATCTCTACCACTAAGATTTATGGTTTGAATACTAAGATTAATGAACTGCAGGCTGTCTCTAAGAAATTAGAGACTAGATTGGGAAAACAGGTTGCTCAACCTCAAACCCAATCACATGAGACACACACAAAGCATGACACTACTCATACTAGTCAACCACGTCATCCACCTGCAGTATGTAATCATGCTTATATGTACACCCACTTTCATAAAGCACACAAACCACATGTACGTAGAAATAATTCTCATATGACACATAATCACCATGCTACACATAGATACAATCATCACTATGTTGCACATAAACAAAATCACCATCATACTGCTTATGGATATAAACATCATCCTGCAGCCACATATAGTCATCATCATGCTCCACACCAATCTTACCATGCTACATATAGACATCATCATCATGCTACTCCACACCACTCTACATATAGACATCATCACCATGCTACTCCACACTACTCTACATATAGACTTCATCAACATGCTCCTAACATAAATAGGAATGCTGTTTGTACTTATTGTGGATTACATGGACACATCTCACCACAATGTAGAGTTAGAAGATTAGTAGATAGGAACATATATGCATAGTTGCCAAAAACTAACTTTTCAGGACTCTCAAGAACTTGGGTACCAAAGGTCATATCTACTCTTGATGTTGGTGGACCTTCCCTCCTCAACTAAGAGTAAGTGGATTCTCGATAGTGGATGCTCGCGACATATGACGGGAGATGCAAATCTTTTCGCATCACTATCGATGAAGAGGGAAGGGTATGTATCCTTCGACAATAACCTAAAAGAGTATATTATTCGTAATGGTACTATAGGTCATCCTCTTTCTCCTGTAATAAAGGATGTCTGCCTAGTGACCGAGTTAAAGCATAACCTGCTCAGAATAAGTCATCTTGCTGATCATGGATATGATATTAACTTTGGACAAAATAAATGCTATATTTATGATAGGTCAACATGAGACATGGCTTTTGAAGGGATAAAAGAGGATAACATTTATATTTTCTATCTATCTAGAGATACTAACAGTGCAGGAAGATGTCTCTATGCTCACAAGGATGAAAGATTACTGTGGCACCAGCGTCTTGGTCATGCCAATATGGACACTATATCCAGGCTATTGACCAAGAAGCTAGTTAGAGGCTTGCCCGACATCACATTCAAAAAGGACACAGTATGTGCCGAATGTGAATTGAATAAGGCAACCAAGTCCTCATTTTATTCCATAGACTCTGTAAGTACTACTAGACCCTTGCAATTACTTCATATGGATTTATTTGGCCCTAGTAGAGTAGCCAGTCTTGGTGGAAAACTCTACGCTTTTGTTATAGTTGATGACTTTTCTAGATTTACTTGGGTTTTCTTTCTTATAAATAAAAGTGATGCCATTTCAGTTTTCAAAATATTTGCTAAAAAGGTTCAAAATGAAAAAAGGCTACATGATTACTCGAATCCGAAGTGATCATGGAGGCGAAATCGAAAATAGTGATTTTGAAAAGTTTTGTGATTTAAATGGTTTTAGTCATGAGTTTTCTTGTCCAAGAACTCCTCAACAAAATGGTGTTGTGGAGCGGAAGAATAGGACTCTTGGCGATATGGCTAGAGTCATGTTAAATAAATTCTCTCTTCCGAAATATTTTTGGGCTGAAGCTGTCAGTACAGCGTGCCATATTTTAAATAGGGTGCTTATTCGTCCTATTACGAAGAAAATACCCTATGAGCTTTGGTTTGGAAGAACTCCAAACGTTTCATATTTTCGAGTTTTTCGTTGTCGATGTTTTATTCTTAACACCAAAGACAACTTAGGCAAATTTGATGCCAAAGCTGACGATGGTATATTACTTGCCTATGCGGCCAAGAGCAAGGGATATAGAGTGTTCAACAAACGCTTATTAGTTGTGGAAGAGTCTACTAATGTGACTTTTGAGGAGGATAACAGTACAGCAGCTACTTTAGATGATGATGTTGATCCATCGACTTCTACTCCAATGAATACCAGCACTGAAACCAATTCTCTGGAGGGCTTGCCAAAGAAATTCTCTTTCAAGCCGTCACATCCAGAAAATTTGGTTATAGGTAAGGTTTCACGTGGAGTAAGTGCTAGATCATCATTAAGAGACTCCATTGCTAGTACTGCCTTCATTTCACAAATTGAGCCGAAAAATATTGTAGAAGCTTTTAATGATGAATTTTGGATTTATGCCATGCAAGAAGAACTCAACCAATTCGAGAGAAGCCAAGATTGGGAACTTATTCCTAGGCCGGTAAATCACTCGATCATTGGTGCTAAATGGGTTTTTCGAAACAAAGTAAATGAAGATGGTTCAGTTACACGCAATAAAGCTCGTCTAGTAGCTCAAGGATACAACCAAGAGGAAGGTATCGACTACGATACGACGTATGCTCCTGTTGCGAGATTGGAATCTATTCGGATGCTTTGCGCATTTGCTAACTTTTAAAATTTCAAATTATTTCAAATGGATGTTAAAAGTGCTTTCTTGAATGAATTTATTAAGGAGGAAGTTTTTGTAAAACAACCCCTTGGTTTTGAAAATCATAAATTTCCCGACCATGTTTTTAAGCTCAAGAAAGCGCTATATGGCCTCAAACAAGACCCTAGAGCTTGGTATGAACGGCTAAGCAATTTTTTGCTTGAAAAAGGTTTTTCAAAAGGGAAAATTGATACTACACTTTTCATAAAATCTTTCAAAGACACTATTCTCTTAGTACAAGTTTACGTGGATGATATTATATTTGGTTCTACTGATGAAACCCTCTGTAAAATTTTGCCAAGTGTATGCAGATCGAGTTTGAGATGAGCATGATGGGGGAGCTCAATTACTTTCTTGGACTGCAAGTCAAACAAACATCAAATGGAATTTTTATCTCTCAGTCAAAGTATACAAAGGACATGCTGAAGAAATTCGACCTTGACAACGTCAAACCAATCAGCACTCCAATGGCTACTACAACTAAACTAAAACCAGATGAAAGCGACAAACCTGTGGATCAACGTAAGTATCGAGGTATGATAGGCAGTCTACTTATTTAACTACTAGTCGCCCTGATATTATGTTTAGCATTTGCCTGTGTGCTAGATATCAAGCTAATCCTAAGGTATCACACATGACTGCTGTTAAGCGTATCTTTCGATACCTTAAGGGTACGGTTACAGTGGGCCTATGGTATCCCAAATTAACATCATTTGACCTCATTGGTTACTCTGATGCTGATTTTGCCGGATGCAAGGTCGACCGTAAAAGTATGAGCGGCATGTGTCATTTATTAGGAAAGGCTTTAGTCTCTTGGTTTAGCAAGAAGCAGAATTCTGTCGTACTATCCACAGCAGAAGCTGAATATATCGCAGCTGGTCGTTGTTGTGCACAAATTCTGTGGATGAAGCAAACCCTTGAAGACTATAACTTATCTTTCATGCACATTCCTATATTTTGTGACAACACTAGTGCTATAAATCTCACTAAGAACCCTATATGTCACTCACGCACGAAGCACATTGAAATACGTCACCACTTTTTGCGTGATCATCAGCAAAATGGTACTATTAACTTAGAATTTATTGACACCAATCATCAGCTAGCAGATTTCTTTACCAAACCACTATCCGAAGAGCATTTTAACTTTCTTTGTCGTGAACTAGGAATTTTGGATTAATCTGTTATTCATTAAAGTAACCTGCGTAAATATCGATTATGTCTTGATTCTTTATGATGAACTTGCTATGGGTACAAGCCGAAAGGGTCCTTCTGACAACAAGGCGTAAAAGCCTAAGCGACACGGTGCACTAGTCCTCAGGACTACCGCTAGTTGGGATCCGGCCCCTGCAGTTACCCCATGGCAGCTTCAAAATATTAAATTGTGGCATATTTCCTTGTTTATTACATGGTCTACTTTTATTTATCATATGCTAAAATTCAAACTTTCAAACTTTACTTTGATTCAGCGTTAAATGTTTTTGCTATTCGCTACTTGGTTTTCTAATTTTATATTTGCATCTACTTGTTATCATATTTCTTTTAGTCTCTCTTACTTGATCAAACTTGTTTTTAGCCTGATTTCTATTCTGGTTACAGAAACCAGAATTCGGGCCAAACTCTGCCTTACCCAGAGTTCGGGCCGAATTCGGTCTGACTGTTCCAGAACCAAACAACCGCTGATCAGATTGTGATCCAATGGTCCACATTTGCTCTGACCATTCGAACCCCGACACTAAAAACCGGGTTCCCCTCTTCTCTCTCCTCCATTGCCACCTTCTAAACTTCTCCAAACTATTTTTCTCCAAACCCTAACCCTAGTTCTTCCTTCCTAGAGCATATTTCTTCTCAAAACTCGAGGAGAAGGATTCTCTCACCATTCTCCTTCATCTTTCATCATCAAATTGAGGTATATTTCCACACTTCTCTCCATCTAAATTTTCTTAATTTTTATTCTTATTTCATGGCTCCCAAGTTGTTCAATAGGGGGAAGAGACTTCGAACCGAGGGTGCGTCCTCTTCGAATGATCCTCCTCGTGTTGAACCACCCTTTGAATAACCAAATCAACAACCCATTCACTCGTTGTTCAACCCACCTCGTCCACTCGACCCCAACACGTACGATGACCGGATATTTGTATCACTTGACGCTTCCAATGAGTGGTTTAGTGATTTTCGATCACGTCCGGTGTATGCGGGTTACCCTATAAATTTTACTATCTTTTCACAGTATGATTCACTCTTTCATGATCTATGTCTTGATGAACTTGTCACCACCAATTCGGTTATCTATCTCAATGCCATCCAAATGTTTTACTGCAACCTTACTCACAATGATACACATATATTTTTACGAGTTGCGGGCATTGATATTTCTTTTGATGATTTCGACTTGGCCGAACACCTTGATCTTCCGGAGCCTGACTTATGGGAGAAACTTGTTGAAGCTCGCAAGGTTCAGTTTCCCGATGGATCATCACTAGAAAGCTTTAAGGATGACTTGTGTACCCCTAACACACGACCTCGTAAGCTTCTCGCCAAGTTTCTCAATCCTTACTTTTATGAACTTCATCGTATTGTTTTTTACACGATTCTGCCCAAAGCGGGATCGACCGATGAGGTTACATAATTTGAAATCTCTGCTTTGTATCACCTCTATTTTCATGTTCCTTTTAATCTTTCACGTACCATGATGGACTGGATGATTAATGCTAGGAAGAAACCATGATCCTTGGTTTATGCTCTTTATCTTCCTATGCTCTTTTATGATTTTTGAGTACCTCTTGATGAATGCCAGTTCCTACCTGCCCCTGCCTTCCTCTCTAAGGCACGACGGCTTCAGGCAGCAGTTGGCTCACCTGTTGTGTCCGAGCACTCTGACGATGAGCCCGACGCCCCTCCTCTTGGACAGGATTCTCCTCCTCCTGCTACTCTTGAGTCACTCTAGACTATGCTCCGCGATCGATTCACTTTAGAGGATGATCGCTGGACTCAGCTTGACTACCGGACTACCTTGCAGATGAGTGCCATTAGCAACTCACTGCACGATATTCGGTACTTTATGTCTCGACATACTTCCATGCCTATCCCTATGGAGCGGGACCCTGCTCGCGATGGATACCGTATCGACGACCCTTGGGTTATCTGCTACCTGGATTCGGATGCGGCTTTCGTGGACCCTCGTCGTTCCTTCACTGATCCATCCGACGACGCTGGGCCTTCACGAGCTCGATAATGGATGTGGATTTCTATTTGCTGCTGTTGAGGATCGTAGTTTATGCTTTTATGTATTTTTAGTTGATGTAGTTGTTTTTATTTCTGTACTTTAGTTGTATTAGAACTCATTATGTGACTCTTGGAGACATCTTATTATGCCGTTTACAATTTTATGCAGTTTATCATTATGTTTTGGTGTGCTTGCCAATCATTATTTCTGGTTATTTGATAAATGCCAAAAGGGGGAGAAATATTTTGCTATATTCATATTACATCATCATATCATTTCTCTTTGGCTTTGTGTATCTGTGCTTTGGAAAAGATTATTTTTATCAGGACAACAGGTGCAAAGCAATGTTTACGGAGGAGCTATTGCTAGCTCTGTACTAATTACGGGGGAGCTACACTACTGTTTTTTAATGTGTCCAGGTATGAATATTGAATATACAAATATCATTTTGTCAATTATCAATATGGGGGAGATTGTTGACACAAAATTACAGTCAACCATATATTGATACAATTGACAACATGATACTTGTAATATTTCAATACGACACATGAAGACTGAATTCAGTACAAGCCAGACGACAGCTCGCACCTGCAATGCTTCATAGTTTGAGTCTGTATTTTAGATTTTTATTTGAGTCTAGACTTATGTAAACTGAGCTGTGTTGAGCATTTTTGAGACTTAGACTAAACCTATACCTCAAACCAAAAGCTCCACCAAACATCCAAATAGCCCATTGGCCCATTTGACCTATTCTGTGCTCTAGAGACAGAGTTCGGGCCGAACTCTGCCTCCTAAAATCCAGGACCCTAATTTTTAGGGTTGGCTGGATGTATGTTGTCCAACGGCCAAATTTTTGAATATTCCAACCAGAATTCTGGCCGAATTCTGCCTGTATGGTATCCTATAAATAGGCCATAAATGCTATCATTTTCAATCATCCAATCTTCTCTTCTCTTCTCTCTAAAGCCTTATACAAGCCATACCCTTCTCATCTACTAGCTACAAGCTCCCTAAGCCTCAAAGTTCTCAGAACTTTTCAGTTAGGAGTTTGTGCAAGAGTTCAAGAAGTCGCTTGGAAAATTCCAAGCATCGCCACTGCGATCTCTGTAAGAAGTTGATGTGCTCTTCTGAAGAAAAGGTACAGAGTGTAACTACTATTTCATAAATAGTGGATTTAATCCTGAGCTAGAGTTCTCAGGCCTGGACTAGTCCTCAACGAGGGAAACCAGGTTAAAATCGGCTGTATTTGCGTATGCTTTCTTGCTCTTTACTATTTCCGCATTTACTCTGATTATTTAATGTTGGTGAAAGAGTTTAATTTCTAATTGGACATTATTGTCATAAACTCTATTCACCCCCCCTCTAGAGTTGCCTATTTGTTCTTCAATATATACATATAATAAATATACACACACATATATATATATATATGTAAAAATACTAAATATAATATATATATATATATATTTTATATATATATATATATATTTATATATATATATATATATATATATATATATATATATATATATATATATATATATATATATACAAATACTGTATATATATACATATGAAACAGTATATATATAATAACATATATATACACACACACACATATATATATATATATATATATTATATATATATATACATATATATATATGTATATATATATATATATATGTATATATATATATATATATATATATATATATATATATATATATATATACATATATACATATAAAATACATATATACATATAAATACTAAATATAAAATACATATATACATATAAATACATAAAAAAACATATATGCATATATACATATAAAATAAAATAAAATAAAAACAAAAATAAAACAAAAAGAAGAGGAAAATGGGGGCTCGAACTCGGCCAGGGGGGGTCGGGTTTGAGCGCGCTCGGGCTGGCTAGGGGGTCAGCCCGAGTCATGTGTTAGGGAATGGGTTAGAGTTAGTTTTAGGTTAGATTTTTAGGTTAATGGGTTTTAACCCGATAGCCCAAACTTCGTGTCATGACTGTTAGGGACAAGAAGAACGGCTGAGTCCCCGTGTCCTGGCCATGCACGACACGTACGACCCAAGTCAGCCGTGTCCTGACTTACCATCGCGTTGCTCGTGTCCTGGCGAGTCATATAGGTGAGTACGAGACACAAATTCGACACGAAACAAAACTGACACGTACGTGTCCAAGTCGAGCGGGCTGTTGGTGCGACGATAGTGCGGAGGAAGCGTCGGCGTCGCGGCGCTGGGGTGGCGCTGCACTCACCTTGGCGTGGCGCATCGATTGGTGGTGATCGCAAGCGTCGACGTGGGCTGTAGGCGTCGGCGGTAGGGGGTCGCCGGAGTAAGGGTTAGGGTTAGGGTTTTGTCGGGAAAGAAGGGCTGTGGTGGTCGAAGAAGGAACTAGGGTTAGGGTTTCGGGGTTGGGGAGTATTTATAGGCAAGTAGGGCGGTCGATTTAGGTCTTTAGATTAGGATTAGGGTTAGGGTTACGGCGAGGGTTTGCCGGAGACGATGACAGCGCACGGTCGTCGGGGGTGGGTGAGATTAGGGTTTTGCAGAAAACCCCTCGGAGATTGGGATATTGCACAAATGCGCGCCGCCTTGGTTATTGCAAATATCAAATTTGCATGTAAACCCCCGCTATGATTCTGTGCAAAATTTAATTTGCACAAACAATTAGGATATTGTAAAAGGCTATTAAAACAATTGAAACAATTGCACAATGATATTAAAACAATTTAATTAATTACAAAATGATATATTTTGATTTAAAAATCATTTTAAAAATCATTTAAAATTTCTAGAAAAATTCTTAGAAGTTATATTAATTCATTTTAAATATATAAAAGCTATTTAATATTATAAAAATATTATTTTGAAATTTAGGGGCTTACACTATTCAAGGAGAAGTTCTATCCTGATGTAGCTCTTAGCGCGCTGGAGAACCAGTTTACAGGACTGGTACAGGGGAACTCGTCTGTGGATGAGTATGCGGCAGAGTTCTTTCGCCTGAGTCGATTGGCTCTAGGGATGATTCTGGACGAGGAAGAGAAGGCCTGCAAGTTCAGGAGGGACCTGATTCACGCAGTATGGTCTCGTACTTCTGGGTGTCGCGATGCAATATTTGAGCAGATTCTGATGGATGCTCAGATTGCAGAGGAGGACTACGGTCTGAGGCCGAAGAGGGGCAGTGATGCTTTAGGGCTAGTTCTAATGCAGGTTCGGCCAAGCGCCCTCACATTCAACAAAGGCCAGTTCAGCAGCCGTTTCAGGGCCCGGGATATGTACTTTACCAGTAGGCACCCAGACAGCAACATGACGCTATATGCAACTTCTGCAAGAAGATAGGCCATGGGTGGAACGACTGCAGGAAGAGGCAGGGCCTGTGTTTACTTTGTGGTTTAGCAGAGCATCAGTTGAGGGAGTGCCCCAAGAACTTGGCATGATTGGCTCAGACAGCAGCATAAGCTAGGGCTCCGACAGGGCAGCAGAAGGGACCACCATTGTAGACTCAGCAGTAGAGGTTTGTCCAGCATCAGCAGCAGGCTAGGGGAGGCCAACAGGGGCGAGCTTTCGCCATGATAGTCGAGGATGCACAGGCAGTAGGAGAGCTGATTGCAGGTTCCAATCTTTTCGATTCTATTTTTGCATTTGCCTCCTTATAACTGTCTTGAAATTCGATTCCGTCTGTTCCTGGTTAGTTGATAAATTTTGTTTGGATATTTCATTGTGATTGATTTTTCTTTTGAGATAAGTCGTATGGGCTAGGTCGCCTCAGTTATGGGATCTTTAGTCTTCTATAGTCATGTTGGCTGGCATAGTGAGGACATATAGTCAGATTTTGGATGTATTTCTCGGGTGTAAAAATTTAAGGTTTTTGCGGCCAAGCATACGGCAATGCAAAAATTTTAAATACCAAGATTCTAGAAGTATGTACCTTAATCGAGGACTCTGTGAATATCGTAGCCTTGTTCACTAGCATGACAAAGATTTTGAGTATCATGATTTTGAACAGACGCATATGATTATCGAACTGTGTAATTTTGAGACTGTGATTGTTGGAGGTGTTTGACCTAGAAGGAGTACTACCATCTTAATTTCGAGGACAAATTTTTTAAGGAGGGTAAAGTTGTCAATCCCAGTTTTCAAAAATGAGAGTAATTTTAAACTTTTGTATTTTTAATCATTTAATAATGTTATTTAAATCATGTTATGTTTTTTGTGATTTTTAATCATTTTAAAACTATTTAAATCATCGACTTGTGATTTTGATGTGCTGCTAGTGAAACCCTAGAGACTACTTGACCTAGAGCCTAACCATGTGATTAGGATGTTTTATTTATCATTTTTGGCCTAGGGGTATTTGGTCATTTTGGACTTTTTAATAAAAATGAATTTTGACTGATTGTTATAGTGCTAATCTTTTATTTAGAGACTAACCTAGTTTTGACCTAACCTAGAAGTTAATGATGTTCATGGAGGTTTAGTTAGAAGGTTAGAGACTTAATGGCTAAGTTAGATTAATATCTAGATATTATGTTAGTAGAATATTTTGACTAGATGTTAAGAAACACTACTTTTAATGTGAGCCTTTGATTGAGCCTAGATTCATGTAGAGAAGCCTTAGCCACTCATGTAACCTTGCAAAACCCTAACCCTAACTATTCCTACAGCCATCAAGAACCTCTTCCCCTCCTATTTAATCACCTCTTCAAAGTTCTTGCCTCTTTTTAATACCTACATAAAGCCCTAATAGTGTTCTTCCCCAAACCTTCACCAATTCTCCATTTCTCCTCCAAATTGGACCAAACCAATTGTATTGGACTCTATACCTGGTGTAGAGGCTGTGGGGGACTAGCTAGCAAGGATTTGGAGGCTTGGATCATTGCAAGTTGGGAAGAAACCCTCATTCAACAAGCTCTATATTAAGGTTTCACCCTCAATAGGTAAAACCTATCAAACACCTTTAAATTCCCAATTTTTTTGGTTACATTCATTTAGGTAAACCCTAGCTGTCCCTCAAGTTTGGTAGGAATTGGAGTCCATTTAGTGTCTGTATCGGACACGTATCAGTGTCTTTAGTAATGTGTTTGATGAAATGTCTAAACCACTATTTTATTCACTATTTTCAAAAGTAATTTCACTTTTGTGTAGCCCTATAGGGGTGTTTTGAATCCCCTAAGAATTGAGCACGAATTCGTGTTAATTTCGTGATGGAAACGGGCACGGACACGCTACACGACCCGCGTGTGTGCTGTCCTGCTACTCGACGCTTTTTACGGACACGACACAGCTCGAGACACCACAAAACTTGGTGGACACGTAGGGGACAGTGTCTGCAAATGTGCTCCCCAAGTTTTGTGGACTCATGTGTCGTATCGGACGAAAACCCACCCGCACGAGTTTTGCACTGACAGTCTACACGCGAACAGGGCTCTCTGATACGGGCTTCGTGTTGCACGTAGACACGACGTAGACACGGTGCAGGGACTCGAAACCCTAGCCCTAGACCTGACCTAACTTGGGATACGAGCACACAGCCTCGCGTGTCGTGTGTCATGTGTCGTGTCACGAGCCCGTGACACGCCCCGTGATACGCCCGTACTAGGCTGTGTCTGGGCAGTTTTATACACTTTGTTATATCATGTTTTGGACACGTTTGTGTCCACTTACACGGACGCGAACACCTTGTGTGACATGTACACATGTACACGAATCATCACCAACCACTATTTTGATGTATTACGGGTTTTCGATTTCTAATTTAGGGTTTTCCCCATTTTTCTGATACTATATTCGAATAATGCATTTTCTGAGTTTTAATTGAATATCAATCAATAATTAAATGTTAAATTATAATGTTAGATATGTTATTAAGTCTGAGATTATGTTTGTTCAGCAGGGATTCGATGGGATGCATAATGGGGTTGTGGGTTGTGTTTTCGAACTCTATTGATACCATACTCTATATGTTTGATATATTTAGTGTTAACTGAGTATTGATTTTCAATCCAAAATTCTGTTAACTGAGTTTTGATTGTTATTTCGAATAGTATTAACTGAGTTAGGTTACATGGTTATATACATGCTTGTGATATTGATATGTGAATCTGAGTTTAAGTTAGTAAAAATTGATATGATATATGATGATGATGTGTACTAACTCATTAAACCTGAGTAGGCTATCCCTTGGTTATTTTGAGTTCAAGTTAGATATATACATGCAAGCTTTGAGGATGTTAAACCTGAGACTGCCCCCTTGCATGTGTGAACCTACATTGTAAACCCTTTGCCTTGCTGTCACATTGTGTATACTGCATAACTGAACATGTGAACCCCATATAACTGCTTAACTGAACCAGAAAACCTGAGAGTATTACATGCATTCACCTGAGAACACATGCCCCATTGTATACATGTTAACCTTGCCTTTACACCTTGCCTACACTATATGTAAACTGCCCTTGCTGTCAAACCTGAGCACGTTACAACCTTCCCCCCTTTAATATTATTACTTACACTAACACAATCTCTCTTTCACTCTCTTTACTGCTACACTTTACCTACCTTACTATCACAAACATCCACACACACACCCACCCATATATATATATATATATATATATATATATATATATATATATATATATATAAAATTTTTTGCCTACACTATATGTAAACTGCCCTTGCTGTCAAACCTAAGCACGTTATAACCTTTTCCCCCCTTAATATTATTACCTACACTAACACAGTCTCTCTTTCACTCTCTTTACTGCTACACTTTACCTACCTTACTATCACATACATCCACACACCCACCCACCCATATATATATATATATCACCCTATGTATATGTATGTAATGTATGTTATGAATGGATATATATGCAATAAAAAATGCAAGATAATGAATGACATGAATGAATGATTAAATGAATGCATGAATGAAAATATATATGTATACAAGTATATATGCAATGTAAGGAGGTAATGTATGAACTTAAACCTGAATGTTTATATGCCTATAGGTATGCCTATATATAAAGTGTATATAGATATATGTGTATATGTATTTGTGTATGTGTGATGTTGGGGTTGACCTTGTGATTGTGTGTGAGTGCTAGGCTAGACTTGGTTAGGCTTAGTGAGACTTGATTGGGCTAGGACTTGACCTAGTTGACCTAGTTTGACTAGTGTAGTTGACTAGAGTTGACCAAGGGTTGACTTTAGTCTAGTTTGACCTAGACATCATGTAGAATTTATTGTAATGTTCAATTATATCATCCTAGACATGTTGTGACTTGTGTTGCTCTAAATAGGAGTCAGATACCTCATCTCGGACAATATATTTTTCTTCGAACATTCAGATATCAGGCGAGTACATTATCTGACCGTTTTATACTTGCTTGGACTTATATTCTGCTCTAGATCACTTTACATGATGATGTCACGTTATTATCACGGATTGGTACTATATGGATCTTGACATGCGATGTTATCCCCCTCGGGGTGCATCAAATACAGTTGTCATATGCTTTTCACGAACATCTTATATTTCATGTACACCGCTATTCATGTATACTCTTGTGCAATCTTGTACTCTCATGATCACGTGAGCAAACATGATAAAACCCCTTGTGCAAGGTAACGTAACTTGACTGGATCCTTGTGTATTGATTGGGGAGGGTAAGTAGGAAATGGTTATGATCAAAATTCCATCTTATGAAATCTTGTGAAACTCTTGTATATGTCTATTGTGCCCTCACGTATAATGGAGTCCCATCTTTTAAACCTAAACCGTTTATATAACCATCTCATGCTCTAAATCACAGGTTATTTTCAATTCTTACTTATTATGTATATAAATATTTTCAGTTATCAAATCTCTCTCATTTATATATATATATATATATATATATATATATATTTTTATATATATATATATATATATATATATATATATATATATATATATATATATATATATATATATATATATCCTTACAGTCCATGTATCTTACTCTTTTGCATGCTTTATATTTTCTAACATGATATGAACTGCGTCAGATGTATTGTGCTCGCTCCTGTCCTGACTAGACCTGTTGAAAATATTACAGAGGATGACGAGGACCTTTGCCCTACCTATTACGGAGCTTACCTAGATGACACTCACGACCTAGACCTTCGGAAGGTTCAGGCAGCTGCTGAGGATGATACCCTTGTCTAGTTTAGATAGCTAGCTCTAATCTTACTTTTCATGTCATTTGTTTTTTTGGTTCAGAGTTGTATTATATTGAGATGTTGAGACTTGTGGTTGTTAACTTGGTTTTATGTCACTTTTGTTTGTAGCTCAGTTTTACTGATTTTCTTATCTATCATATCGTGCTAATTCCCTCTTTAGATTGTGATTGAGTTGTACCTTCTGTGATTTGGCCTCCTTTTGGAGAGTATACCATATTGTGGTTAGATATGTTCATGACTTAGAACAGCGTTCTACCGCTGACACTGTGGCATAAGCTGGACGTACCCACTTTTCGTGCCCCTACACTGGGTGCGGGTCGTGACACATTTTTAGTGGTGGCCCATGCAGGTCGAGTTTATGTAGTAGTATTCGAACTAGAGTATCACTATAGCATGTAGTAGGATTAGGATATATTTTGAGGTACTCAATCACATCTAGGAAAAACTATTAACTGAATTCCTGCCATCTAAATTCTTGTTGAAAATTGTTTCCTTTGAAATAAACCGTCCTCCTTTGATTATATCGCTTCTTTCTCAGTATTGATTTTCTTGTTTGATCTGTCTCCAGGATGACAGTGACTCGAGCTCAGGCAGCTGGATCTAGTACTGCCTAGGAGAGATCCAATCCATCGTGACCTATTCTGCCGGATGTGGTTCCAGAGATTGTCCCTGCTGCCCCTACTACTCCTGCTATCCAGGTAGGAGAGGCAGCAACATCAGGAGGTCTTCCACCTCCAGTTGAGAGGCCTTCTATCGTTATTCCAGAGACTCTTCCGCCGCCACCTCCGATACCGACAAATGCGTTGCAGATGTTTGCGCTCCTCCAGCAGATGATGGAGACTCAGCGAGCGCAGGCAGAGGCATCTCAGCGGTAGTCTGAGGCTACGAGGCAGAGCATGGAGAATGCTCATCAGCTTGCACTAGCAGCGGTCGAAAAGGTTGCTACAGCTCCGGTTCAGGAAGCTCAGGGCCAGGAGCCACATCAGCAGCAGTCGAGGCCTGGATCAGTACTAGATTTCAAAAAGATGGTACCTCGGGAGTTCAAGGGGACTGAGGGCATTCTTTATGCCAATGAGTGGCTAGAGGATGTGGAGCGGAGTTTGGATCTAACAGAGCTTCCGAAGAGGCTATGGGTGTCAGTCGCGGCTAGTCAGTTCTTTGATATACATTATTGATGGTTTGACCCCTTGCTGCTTCATGCGTTGTCCCCTTTGGCCATATAAACGGTCATCAGGTGGGGGAGGAATAAAGGGCACCGTGGATCTTTTGCTCTCCGGTTCAGACCCTTGAGTTCCGCTTTCCTGAGGGTAGACGGGTAGGTTGCAATCATCCTCCGATTCGAAGTAGTTGCCACCACCAGCTTGTTGGTAGCTTGGGCCCACGGAGGCATCTATATCATTTCTGTAAAAACTCTCTTTTGGCTGGAATGAGGGATTGTCTTAGAATATCGGACTTTGACTACCTCCAGCCAGTATTGGGGTCGAAGTGACAGTCCCTTGTAACTAGGGTTTGGTCTTGGCTCGGGTGTGTTGGAACACACCCGTACTGGGCACTGCCAGCTTGCTTCCCCCAGGTTGGCCCTTAGATTTATTGGCCGAGACAAAGGGTTCTTGGAGAGCTTCTTGAAAGACGGAGTACCTCGTGCAGCATTACATGAAGAAACCAATAGTTCATCTTCTTCTTCGATCAAAAATCTCTCCGTGTCTCTGATGGACAGGCACTACCGATCGCTGTGAATCCACGTTCCAGATATATATATTTATTACATGTTTCCCATATATGGTATCTGTTGTTTGTACACGTGCACTTGTGATCCTTTATTTTGCACCTGGTCATGGCATGGAACAGTATCTCATCGCGGAGTAGTGTGCACCCCTTGTCTTTGTTTGGTTGTAGGCGTGGTTCACTACTTCGATAATAGGATTTTTGGACCATGTTGCGATATGGATTTTAATTCATTAATTTGTTAGTTGTAGCATGTAGCATTAATATGTCATATTAGTCATATGGTTAGGGCATGCTAGGATTAGGGTTTTATGAACCAACCCGCCCCCCACTATTGTTATTGTTATATACTAAAAGCATCACTTTTGTAGTAACCTTATTTTCTTAAATTTTGAATGAGAATAATATGGGCAAATGTTTGCATATTGTATTTGTTGCAAGTGTTAATGCAAATGTCTGATATTCTATATTGTAGATAATATGGTATGTGGTGTCACATAGAATATCTTATTATCAGTTCCCTATGGAGTATATAAATAGTTCACAATCTTGATGGACTTGGACAATCTATTGGAAAGGTTGTAGTGTAATCTGGTATTAGTCTATCTTGACTATAGGTTTACACTAGTACACTTTGTGTGTATTGAACAGGACCACTTGAAATTGTTCTCTTTTTACTGACTACATAAGTGAACAAACACCTCGTTATTATGGATGCTTGTTCTCTTAATCATGATATAATAACAGACATGTATATGCAGTACGCATAACTTTGACTCATGAAAGAGTAAGATTTATTATGGGTCAACAACCTCTGTAAATTTGATAATAACATTGTATGTATGATGGGTTGTTGATTATAAATGGAATCCATGTCCCGATACATCGGGTTGACGATGTCCCCTTAAGAAGCTCGTAAGGATTGTCATGTAAACCCTGCAGGTGGATTATATCCAATATGACAAATAAAGTTGAGTGGTTCTACTTAAGGATAAAAGATATCGAATCAACATAGTTGTCAGTAACTTAATTTGATCGACGGACATTCGATATCTTAACATGGGGAGCCAAATGAGCATATAATAAAATGTGCCCACAAACATAATTAAGGATTAGGGAGGTAGTACAACAATAGCTCATTAGTGGACCGAGCTATTGTTAATGGGCCTGGATTGTGTGTTCGGGCTGAACACGGGATATCCAGATCCGTTGGGAGGCCTAACCCTAATTTCTTCTCATGGTCCCTGCCGTAGCCTATATATATATCCTCTATTCTCTGGCCGCCAAATTGCTGATCAAAATCTGAAGCTTTCTCTTAATTCGTAATTCATGAAAGGAGAGAAAGAGAGGGCGGCCAAGGAGAAGAAAATGTTGGAAGATCGTCGCCCACACGACGTCCAACTCGAGGAAGGAATACGTACAGAAGATCTTGGGATCGTCCGTTCGAGATTGCCAGGAATTACTTGTCTTCTTCCCGTCGCAAGTATAATTCGTGAACCCTAGTTTCCGCCTATGAAGGGTTAGGACACGTATTAAATCTGTTTAACTTTTTATCGATCAATACACACACCAAAGTAAGGGTCCTGGGAGTCCCCAGTTCCATCAATTGGTATCAGAGCCACTTTGGATCTGCGTATTGATTGACACGTCCATGTTATCCAATAAAACCTGTGCTATGTAATAGTCGGTAGATGTAGATCTGTTCTAACTCGGTTTTGCAGGCATCTTAGATCCAAATATTATGGTCCAATGCATGTTTTTATTGTCTTGTTTAAACCACGAACATGTCGTGGATGTTGTTGTTGCTGTGGATGTAATTAAAATCACGAAGGTTGATCATGCTTATTATTTTAATTTTTAAATCTAGCTTATGTGTGAACTCCTTCGGGAGGCATAGGATTGACGTAATTTTAATTATTTTTGATCAATTGTGATGGCGGTGGTGGCTGTTTCTGACGCTGGACGAGATGCTGGTTTTAAGCAGTCCAGAGGCAGACAGATAATTTTCGATGAAGTAATCGATAGCCAAAACCTTAAAAAAAATCGGGGCGCTACCCCGAACCCCCCGACCTGACCGGGCAGGTGGAACCCCGAATAGATCTGCGCAGCGCCAGATTTTTTATTCAGATAGTTGAGGACGGAGCAGGAAAGATGACCATAATAGTTGGATATTTTTCTCTTATTTATTGTCATTTTGCTTTTTTCTGATTATGCATGTTTATTATTGTGTGAATGTTTTTTTAAAAAACTAAGCACATTAATAATGGACAACATTGACATAATATCAACTAGTAGAAAAACCCTCATTGTTAAATAACTAAGTGGGAGAGGATATTTATTTAGTATAAATCCTATGTCTCTATTACTGGTTTGTAGGTGATGTAATTATATTTACACGTTGGCTTTAGTGCCTTTCTCCATATTGGATGAGTATAATTATGGATCACCAATACAAACTTTCTTAGGGATAATTGTAGAAAGTTACCTAGTATGTGTTCACTTCTCCATCTGAAGGAACTCATTACAAGGTAATGGACTTAGTATTAAGTAATGGTATACACTTAGATACAAATAATGGTATCCTTCCCATCGGAGTCACTGCTATTATTTGTATGACTAGAGCAAGACCAACATATTAATTTTATTTGTCATAATGTTATGTTGACATTATAGTAAAATTAATAGGATTTCAAAAAATTTGAATTTGTATACGTCCACACTATCGTGGCATGCTAAATTCATGATGTTCAAGGTGTTGGTAAATTTCTATTTAATAATTCAAATAGTTGTTGCCCTACATAATTTTTATTTATGTGATTCTCAGGATTTCAAAAATGGGTTCTTTCAGTCCACTTATGGTGATTCTTAAAGAAAACAAACTTACTGGACCTAATTATATTGACTGGAAGCATAATCTGGACATTATCTTGATTGCCGAGGAGTACAAATATGAACTTGTTGAGGAATGTCCACCTAAGCCTGATATGCTAACTCTGATGAAGTGGTCGAAGAGGCTTATAAGAAGTAGAAAAAGGCAGATGAGATGGCACGGTGTTACATTCTGGTATTTATGTCAAATGTACTGCAACATCAGCATCAGGCCATGGCCATAGCTTATGACATGATGTATAACCTCAAAGAACTCTTCGGACATCAGAGTAGAGCAGCTATGCAGTTTTCTAGGAAGTGTTTGATGAATACAAAAAATGGCTGAGGGTACACCAGTAAGGGATCATGTTTTCAAGATGATGGGTCATCTGAATGAGATGGAGATCCTTGGAGCTAAAATCGATAGGGAATTCCAGGTCGATATCATTCTCGGGACTCTGCCTAAAAGTTTTGACAATTTCTGCCTTAATTACAACATGAACAAAAGGTTGTGTAGTTTGGCAGAACTTGTAAAAGAGCTACATGATACAGAATCTCTCTTTAGGCAGAGTGGTCATGTTTTTGTTTCTGAAAAGGCTTCTACTTCAAAGCCAAAAGGCGGTAAGAAGAAGAATAACATTCAGAAACATGCAAACTCAGCAAAGAAGGGCATGGGACCTCAAGGCGCAGTAAAAAAACCGAAAGGTAAATGTTTCAAGTACAAAGGGTCAGGACATTGGAAGACTGATTGTCCACTTCGCAAACAAGGGAACAAAGAAGGTATATCTCATTTACTAGTAGCTGAAACATGTTTAGCAGTGTTATCTACCGGCACCTGGTTTGTAGATACAGGAGCCACTAATCATGTCTGCAATACATTGCAGGGGTTCCAGGAAACCAGACGGCTCAGTAATGGAGAGATATGCTTGTTCATGGGTGATGCTACAAAAGTGCGATCGTTGCATTATGAGATGTTACTTTATCTTTTGGTAGAAATAAGTCTTTGACAATGAGAGATTGTCTTTATGCACCTTCACTTTGAAGGAATTTAGTTTATGTTTTTATGTTAGTTAAGGATGGATATTCAGTTTATTTTAATGACAATATTGTTATTAGAAAGAATAAACATTTTATCTGTTCTGGTGCATTGGTTGATAATTTGTATGTCATTAATCATATTTCGCTCACAATAAAACTTATGGAAATGAATAATATGTCATCTAACTTAAATAAGAGAAAATAACCTTCTTGTATGAACCAAACAGATCTTTGGCACTTGCGATTGGGGCATATTAACCTAAGAAGGATTCAAAAACTGGTTGAAGATGGACCTTTGAGTTCATTGGAAGTGGAGGCACTACCGGTCTGTGAATCCTGCTTGGAAGGTAAAATGACTAAAAGGCCTTTTACGACAAAGGGGTATAGGGCCAAAGATGTGTTGGAATTGGTTCATTCTGATTTGTGTGGACCCATGAATATCTAAAATAGAGGTGTCTTTGAATATTTTGTCACATTTATTGATGATTATTCAAGGTATGGATACATTTATCTGATGCACCATAAGTCTGAGTGCTTTGAGAAATTCAAAGAGTACAAGGCTGAAATGGAGAAACGTTATGGAAAATGTATCAAGTCATTACAATCAGATCATGGTAGCGAGTACCTCTTTGGAGAGTTTAGGGATTATTTATCAGAGGCTAGGATTACATCCCAATTGACTACATCTGGAACGCCCAAGCAGAATGGTGTAGCCGAAAGAAGGAATAGAACTCTTATGGAGATGGTTAGATCAATGATGAGTTATTTGGATTTACCAGATTCGTTTTGGGGATATGCCTTAAAGGCTGCAGCTTATATTATAAACTTGGTTTCTTCTAAGTCAGTACCTTTTACTCCCACAGAGCTGTGGATTGGGCGTAAGCCTAGTCTGAAACATGTTCGTATTTGGGGTAGTCCAGCACATGTGCTGAATAGGAAAGCAGATAAATTAGAATCTCGTACAGAAGTACGCTTGTTTGTAGGCTATCGAAGAGGAACGAAAGAAGGTTTATTTTATAGTCCTAAGGATCAGAAGGTCATTGTTAGCACCAATGCCCGATTCTTAGAGGAAGACTATGTGATGAACCATAAACCCACAATTAGAGTTGTTCTAGAAGAACTGAGAGGTGAGACACCAAGTACTTCAGTACCAATAGTACAAGAGGATGAACCACAAATAACTGCACAACGTGTCACAAATGTTACACCATAACCGATAGTGCCTCGTCATAATGGAAGGGTTGTGATACAACCTGATAGATATATGTTCTTGGGAGAATCGTCAGACTTTATCCCTGAGGAACAAGATGATGATCCCTATACCTATAATGAAACACTCCAAGACAAAGATACAGAGTCTTGGCAAAAAGTAATGACATCTGAAATAGAATCTGTGGATTCTAATCAGGTCTGGGAGCTTATAGAACCATCCGTTGGTGTAAAAGCCATTGGATGCAAGTGGGTCTATAAGAGAAAAAGAGGATCAGACGATAAGGTTGAAACCTTTAAAGCTCGGCTTGTAGCAAAAGGTTTTACTCAAAAAGAGGGTATCGATTATGAGGAAACCTTTTCTCCAGTAGCCATGCTTAAGTCTAACTGGATTCTTATATCTATTGCAGCTCATCTCGAATATGAGATTTGGCAAATGGATGTCAAGACAGCTTTCCTTAATGGAAGTCTTGAGGAAGACATCTATATGAAGCAAACAGACAGGTTCATTGAAAAGGGCCAAGAGCATCTTGTTTGTAAGCTCAAGAAGTCCATTTATGGACTTAAGCAAGCTCAAGATCTTGGAACATATGTTTTGATCAGGTGATAAAATCCTACGGATTTGATCAATGTCAGGATGAATCATGTGTATACAGAAAGTATGATAGAAACGTGGTGGTGTTCCTAGTACTTTATCTGGATGACATCTTGCTCATTGGAAACAATATGAAGGTGTTATCTGATGTAAGGGTATGGTTATCGAAACAGTTTGATATGAAGGACTTGGGAGAAGTATGTCACATCCTTGGGATCAAAGTTCTAAGAGATCGCAAGAAAAGGATATTGGGCTTATCCGAAGCTTCCTATATCGATAATGTACTAACTCATTTTAGTATGCAAAATTCTAAGAAAGGTTTCTTACCTTTTAGACATGGAATTGCTCTATCAAAGGAGCAGTGTCCGAGGACACCTAAAGAGATAGAGAACATGAAAGCAGTTTCTTATGCTTCAGCAGTAGAAAGCTTAATGTATGCAATGCTATGTACGAGACCAAACATCTGCTTGGCCGTAGGCATGGTCAGCAGATATCAGTCTAACCCAGGACAAGAGCACTTGACTGCCGTAAGGCATATTTTGAAGTACCTAAAAAGGACTAAAGAGTATATACTAGTTTACCAGACAGATAGTTTAGTTCCCTTGGGATATACAGACTCAAATTTTCAGTCAGATAGGGATTCCAGAAAATCTACCTCAGGTTATGTGTTTACTTTGGGAGGTAGAGCCATTGTGTGGAGGAGTATCAAGCAAAAATATATTGCTGATTCTACCATGGAAGCCGAGTATGTGGCAGCCTCTGAGGCAGCCAAAGAAGCAGTTTGGCTCAGAAACTTTCTGTTGGACTTGGATGTGGTACCTAGTTTGCCTAAGTCTATTACACTTTATTATGATAATAGTGGTACAGTTGCAAACTCGAAGGAACCACGAGCCCATAAGAAAGGTAAACACATTGAGCGCAAGAGTCACCTGATACGAGATTTCGTATAGAAAGGAAAAGTTGTTGTGATCAAGATAGCATCAGCCGATAACCTAGCTGATCCCCTTACAAAGAGCTTACCAGCTAAGCTTTTGATAGTCATGTTGAGGGAATGGGAGTCAGATGTGTAGCAGCGTGGCTTTAAGTATAAATGGAAGATTTGTAACAGTATACTGAAAAGCAATGCTTTGAGTATAAGTGGAAGATTATTAGGGTTACATACTAAAAGCATCACTTTTGTAGTAACCTTGTTTCCTTAAATTTTGAATGAGAATCATATTGGCAAATGTTTGCATATTTTATTTGTTGCAAGTATTAATGTAAATGTCTGATATTCTATATTGTAGATAATATGGTGTATGGTGTCACACAGAAGATCTTATTATCAGTTCCCTATGGAGTATATAAATAGTTCACAACCAAGATGGACTTGGACAATCTATTAGAAAGGTTGTAGTGTAATCTAGTATTAGTCTATCTTGACTATAGGTTTACACTAGTACACTTTGTGTGTGTTAAACAGGACCACTTGAGGTTGTTCTCTTTGTACCGATTACATAAGTGAACAAACACCTCTGTTATTATGGATGCTTGTGCTCTTAATCCGGATATAATAACAGACATGTATATGCAGTGTGCATTATTTTGACTCATGAAAGAGTGAGATTTATTATGGGTCAACAACCTCTATGAATTAGGTAATAACATTGTATGTATGATGGGTTGTTGATTATAAATGTAATCCATGTCCCGATACATCAGGTTGATGATGTCCCCTTAAGGAGCTCATAAGGATTGTCATGTAAACCCTGCAGGTGGATTATATACAACATGACAAATAAAGTTGAGCACTACTACTTAAGGATAAAAGATGTCGAATCAATATAGTTGTCAGTAACGTAATTTGATCGACGGACATTTGATATCCTAACATGGGGAGCCAAACGAGCATATAATAAAAGGAGCCCACAAATATAATTTGGGATTAGGGAGGTAGTGCAACAATAGCTCATTAATGGACCGAGCTATTGTTAATGGGCCTGGATTGTGTGTTCGGGCTGAACACGGGATATCCAGATCCGTTATGAGGCCTAACCCTAATTTATTCTCATGGTCCCTGCCATAGCATATGTATATCCTCTATTCTCTGGCCGCCAAATTACTGATCAGAAATCTGAAGCTTTCGCTAAATTCGTGATTCACGTAAGGAGAGAAAGAGAGGGTTGCCAAGGAGAAGAAAATGTTGGGAGATCGTCGCCCACACGATGTCCAACTCGAGAAAGGAATTCGTGTAGAAGATCTTGGGGTCGTCTGCTCGAGATTGCCAGGAACTGTTTGTCTTCTTCCCGCCGCAGGTATAATTCGTGAACCCTAGTTTCCGCCTATGAAGGGTTAGAATACGTATTAAATCTGTTTAACTTTATATCGATCAATACGCACACCAAAGTAAGGGCCCTGGGAATCCCCAGTTCCATCGACTATAAATATTCTTTTCCACTCTCTCTCATCATTAACCCCCATTCATTTCCCTCAACCACCTTTAGGCAAGTATACCTGCTCAAATGGAGAGATTTCTTGGATATTCAATTCTTAATTTTTTTCTTTTGATATTAATGCCTAGATTGTTCTTTTCCACATTCTCCACATGTTTAGTACTTAGTGTTTTTAATTTTAATGGCTATTTTTGTGTATATCTAAGTTTCTAAAACTAGGGTTTATGGGTTTTTATGGTATTGATCTATCAAACTTTGTTGTTTTCAAAAAATTGTAGTTCTATGTTTTAGAGAATTTTATTTCATTCAATTTTGGCTTTTATTTCTGTCATGCCCTAGAACCAGAATACTGGCAAGTGGGGACGGACCAGGCTAGCTACGTAATACCAAAGTACTCCAGTACTCTGAAATAACGTATAAGCTGTCAAGACATGGGGGTTACTACTACATTCCAACAGTCAATCATAGGTCAAGCAATCCTAGGTATCTCAATCACAGGCAAAAATATAAAGTACAAGAAGTATAATCATCATACATAAAATAGTAAATTGTCCCAAACAATATATACATGAATGATCATGAAGAAAGTAATACAAAGTGAAGAACTAGCAAGAGTAATAGTCATACATAATAAGCTCTAGCTATAGTCTAGATACACAAATCATGTTTAGGCCTGTAGGCTAAATGTCAAGATCCAAAACACGAGCTAAACACGTTCTCGGAGGCTAAATGCCACAAAATATTAATGTACATAACTAGTGGGAGAATGAAATAGAAAACCTACTAAGGTACTCTGGTGCTCCAGATAGTCACCGTCGAGTAGATGGTACGGAAGGTCCTCCGGGCTCTTCTATCAGATCTGGCCAAACAAAACCAGTGGAGTCAAACCCCCAATAGCAAGTAACACAAAGGAAGCCAAACTTATGAACTAAAACCAGCAATACTAACATAGCAATGGATAGAGATAGAAATAAGTAAATACGGATCGAGACTCGTGCACTACCATTGCACTTCTCCCGATAATAAAAGAGACAAAAAGCAAAACAACATGAAGCATAGGGTAAATAACATGTGACATAATGTAAACTGTGGACAGGTAAGATAAAAGAAAACATGTGACCATGTGAGATAAACTAAACATGTGAGCATGTAAGAAAAATGGTACATGTGAGCATATAAGATAACTGGGACATGTGAGCATGTTAGAAAAATGGTACATGTGAGCATGTTAGAAAATTAGGACATGTGAGCATGTTAGAACTATATAGAACGACAAATGATAAGATGACTTAGAAACTATTCCAGAACCCAAGTTACAACCCGTAAACCAAACAAGGATCAGGGTTGTAACCCTTCTCCTGAACAGAACTTCGTCTCTAATCAATGTACATCATAGGGATCCTGTATAGCGTGTGAGTACTGAATAGGAGACAAATGACAAGATGACTAAAAAACTATTCTGGTACCCAAGTTACAACCCGTAAACCAAATAAGGACCGGTGTTGTAACTCTTTCCCTGAATAGAACTTAGTCTCTAATCATTTATCGACAAAAGTAAAGCATAACAATAATGTACTGAAATAAACATATGGACACTGCCTAGACAAAACTAGACTGGACTGGACTCCATCCATCAATCACAGCCAAGCAATGAGTACGGCTTGATACTTTAACTAACTAGGGTTATCACAAGCCTAGTTACTAACAAGATGCAATGAGATGTTTCCATGGTCACAAGCCCTGCAGACTATCCAGGTTATCCAGGCGAAAGTTATAAGAGAATTTATAGTGGATACATCGCCCAGAAGACAATGTATCCTATATACATATAATAGTGGGTACATCACCCAGGAGACAAATTTACCCTTAAGAGAGTTATTAGGTAGCTTCAATGGTGCAACATGTGACAGTACGCTGGAAATGTGCCCTACTTGTCGGCAGGCTACAAGTCCACTAGAGGCGCCCAGATAACGGGATCGCATGTAACTGAGAAATCTCTCTATATGAACTACTTGATCATTCTAGTGGTTAACCTATTCAGATTCGTTATGAATTCTTGACCGTGGTAACCAAAAATTCATGTCCGAGACATGATGCAGACGAGACATGTAGCATGTTCACGCATACACAATAAATTCAACCATGGTGTCCAGAAAAGAGTTGTCTTAGCAAGAAAGGAATAGCCATCACAATAGCATCTTGATTACGTATGTCATGTTTAGGGTTATTTGTCATGTCAAAAGTACTTATCGGGAGTGCGCCTCTATGGGCCACTATCATGGAAGGCAAAAAAGTTACTTGTAACATGAGTGCACCACAATGAGCCACTATCTAGATTAAGCAAAGAAGTAATGTGTAGCACGAGTGCACCACAATGGGCCACTATCTAGGCAAAGATAAGACATGTAACGTGAGTACACCACAACGGGCCACTTTCATGTAAGCAAATTATAGACGTAAGGATAGTACATAAGAGAGGTCTTGATGAAATGGCGCATCATAACATATGAGAAGGAATAGATAAAGGTAGCTACTTGGCATAAAAAAATAATTGAATCTGTGCTAGTATTGACTATATAATGGGTGTATAATCATTCTCTAGCTGTACAAGATCATCAAATCATATTAAGAAATTCATTTGTTAAAGAAATATCAGGTACGACCAAGTGCAGAAAATATGACAGATCAAGAACTATGATTGAAATTATCAATCGCATATGAACTATAATTAAGGTAAAACAAGAAGATTCTCAAAGCCAAGACAAAGACCTACAACTTTCATGTTTGAGGTTTTTTAAGATTCTAACTACAAAACAGCTTAAACAGTCAAAAATGGTCAAAACAGCCATGCTAAGATCGGGTCAAAGCTCAGGGTACATGTATATAACAAGACATATAAACCATTGCAAGAAAGAAGATGCATGGGGGTAGGTGCACCATAAGGGCGCCTAGATAAGCTGGGCGCCAGGGCCTGGAGGGCGCTTAGGCATGAATGGACAACAGGGTCAGGATGGCGCCTAAGTAAGCTTGGGCGCCAGAGCAAGATGGCGTCTAGACACGTAGGGGCACCAGGGCCAAGGTGGCGCCTAGGCACTGATGGGTGCTGGGGCCAAGAGGGCACATGGCCGAAGTAGGTGCATGGACAGAGAGGCGCCTGGGCACTAATGAGCACTAGGGCCAATGTGGCGCCCATGCATGCATGGGCGCCAGGGCGGAGAGGCGCATCATAGTGGGCGCTTAAGCACCAATGAGCGTTAGGGTCGGCGTATCACATTGGACGCCTAAGCACCCGTGAACGCTAGGGTCTAGAGGCACCAGGACACGCAAGACTCTTGGGCCGAGTTGGGCGTTTGATCTAGTCTGGGCGCCTGGGCCAAAAGAGGCTCAAGAGCCAGACTGGGTGCCCGGCAATGTGCTTATTCTCTAACACAGCATGTCACGACCCGCTCTCGAATAATCGGACACGAGTCAAACACGAGTCGGACACGCCCAGCCTTTGTCGTTAGACACGACAAAGTAAGCTGTAAGCATCTAAAGAAATTCCAAGAATATCATGATAATAAACATCACAAAATCTAACCGTCCCAGAATGATCACCATAATCGACAAGTCGTAATAACATAAAAGTACTAGAGACAACAAGAATGGAAAATACTATGAACTCACAATATATAATATCTAGAAGAAGGGCTAAACAATCTAAACCTGAAACCTCTAGCTAAGTCATGGCTCCATCCTGCTCAGCTAAGATCCCGGGCTCTGGCCCATAAGGTAGAAGATACCCTGCAAGTACACCTGCAACATATCCAGTCATGAGCGAAGCTAAGTATATCCAAGGAAATGAACAAGCACAACATAAAGATAAAAATATGAACATGCAATGAATCTCAAAACATGGAACTAGGACAAGCATGCTAAAATAAAACACAAGAATATATGAAATGAACCTGAAATGTAACCTGGTACCTGAGCATGAAATATACAAGGAACCTGACGTGTGATATATTTGAAATACTTCCAGAGTGTGTGATCGGCTTGGGTAGAATATAGAACATGGCACAGACATGAAGGTACGGCTTAGGACCCGCGTGCACAGTGCGAGGCCTAAGCTATTAACATGAATTATAACTCGGGTTTGATCACATACCTGTAGTATTTTCTTTCCCAGACACAAGCAAACTCATAGAACAAGACACAAGACAAGACCGTGTAATATTATGTCCTAACAGGAAGGTACAAGCATGAAATAGATGCACAAAACATGAAGTAAATGAGCAATTCTGAGGAGAATACTTGCCTTGCTCAGGGTGATAAGGAAAAGAAGGTAGATCTGAAAGTCCACCTGCTAAAGTTATAAATTGGTTAATTTCTAAACGAGTTTGAACCAGCTATCAGTTCTTTAATCTATCCTAAATCATCTATATAATGAGATGCTAACTACCAATCTAGTAAGATAGTAACTACGATGTAACTATCTAAAATACTTGCTTAACAAAAGGACACTATTGTACAATATTGAAATGTTATGCTAGAGTTACTGAGGACTAAAATATTATATTAATAACTAGAATAAACCCAATACTATTAACCATCCCACACCCTTCTTCTAGATCGGATTTACTGGATTTAACAGTTAACCCAACTCAAAAATAGAAAATTACAAAATTTGAAGTTTAGATTTATTCAAAAGAACCAAATTGCTTATCATGGTTAAGTCAAACCCAACTAACTCGAAATATGCTTGGCCTATAGCTTACAAACAGCAACCCAACACAACTCAGCCATGTAGCCCTTCCTGTCTCAGCAACTCATTAATCCAAAAAAATATGCAGACATGCCTATTCAACCCGTAGTCAAATCTATAACCATTCTGCAATAGAAATTGAGTACTGTGTTGGCCAAAGATATGGTTTATTCAATATCCTTTAACCCAGCAAGTCCCACAAATCCACCTATACATACCATTGGCCCATACTCAGTCCCAGTTCACCCACGACTTAGCATCAATAGTATAATAGTAACCACTTCAATACCTATGGAAATATAAATAGCTATAGTACATTCAAAGTTTGAATATAATGTTCAACGGCTACTTTCTGAACACAGCAAATGGCTTCAACTTCTACAACCAGCAACAGAAGGTGCCAACAAACCTAACCAACCACACACACAGCCTTCTTCCAAGTATAGTTACCTACCCCTTTCTCATAAATATATACATAACTAAAATAACAGAAACAAAGTCTAGCAACTTTAGACTTTAACCCACTCCCTCAGTTAAAATGTTGATCACTTCATGAACTTTAAATTTAAGAGTGCTCTCTCCAAGCATTGGCCACCAAACAGAGCTGGACACAAAATAAACCAGACACGAGCTATGGTTGGACACGAACCGACTCATAATTCCCACCAACGATCACCATCCTGCCTAGCCCGACATCGACAAACTTAAGTACACAGGTGTGTTCATTATAACAAGAAGGGAGATACGACATTACCTGAGTCGAGAGGGCTTGATCTGGAGTGAAAACTCAATCCCAAGAGATCGGACACGGTTTCTTTGTGTCCAAAAATAAATTGAGATCCTGAAGAGATTTTTTATCAACAAAATTCTAATCACATAATCAAAATAGTCTCCAATGAAGTAGAATCAAGTTTCCAAAAAATTTAAGAAATTCTTCAGTAATTTAGAATAACAAGAATTGAAAACTCATGATTCGGGAAGATACGAACCTGTTCTCAAATCCAAATCAATTGATCCCAAAAATGCTTGCTTGATCAGCCAAAGATTTACTACCGAGTAATAAAGAAAATTGATCTACAACACCAAGAATGTCGTGTTCTTCACTACGATGAGGAACTCTCATCGATCTGATCCAACCCGTGAATGACCACTACTCAAACTTTCTTTTACAGAGAAAATTCATCAAATAGGCGATTGATGCATAAATTGCACAACCCTAGCTTCAAGAACAATGCACAACATCAATCGAGACTAACCGAGCATAGACCGACGGCTCTCATAGCGTCATCGAGAGAAAAATGAATCCGGATCGAGTGCCGCTGTCGCCGAAGTTCGTCCGGTGATTCGCCGTTCATCGGAAAGAAATCACTCCTACCATCGCTGCCAGAGAGCGCGGTTGTCATCGCTCACCGCGAGAAGAACTCGCCACCATGGCCGATTCTTGAAATTAGGGTTAGGGTTCGGGAGGACTTGGTGAGATTATAAATAGAGAAAAGATAGGATCTAGGGATTTGGCTTGGAGGAGTGAAATGAAGAAGAAGTGAATAGACTTTTCGAGAAAAGGAGTTGGGTCTGAGAGTTTCCATTCTCCCTCTCCCTCTCTCTCTCTCTCTTAAATAGGCAAAGAAAATGAAAAGGAAAGAAAACCTCTATTTTAGTACAGTTGCTTAACACATGAGGGTCCAAACTGTTTATGAGTTTAATTATTTAATAACAATTTCTTCATATAATTTTTTTTTCATAGAGGCTAATAAATCAGGAATTTCTAATCCACAAAATAAGCTAAAAAATAATTATTCCTCAAATTCTTAAAAATAATCAAAATTTTAACATTTCCAGGAAATCGGGGTTACACAGCAGCCAAAGCTCCATAGAACCCGAAAACTTCAAAATGCCATAACTTGTCAAAATAAGTCCGAATTGAGACTTTCAAGGGTCTAAACTGCATAGAACGAGATTTTCTACAGCCTGGGATGATTGGTTTTAGGAAATACCAAGTTTTAATAGATCAAAACCAAAAAATAAGAAAATATCAAAACTTAGATCTACAAAAATGTAGCCATCAAAATCAAAAGTTTCAAGTTCTAAAGAGGCTTAGAAGCATGCAATGAAGAGAATAAAATAAACAAAAATAACTTTGTTCAAGGTTTTAGCAAGATGTACCTGCCTTAGGTTGGAGGAGAAAATAAAGAGGAAGAAGATGAAGAAAAATAAAATAATAGAGGAGAGAGATAGGAGTTGGGTTTTATATCAACCCTCTAATCTCAAACCAAACTAAACCAAACCAAGCCAAGCCATGTTGAACCAAACCAATTAAACCAAGTCAAGATTTAAACCAAAACAAAAGAGACAAGTCAAAATATGGGTCACCTGACAATTGTCAGAAATCCATAAAATGAGAATGTCAACCGGCGATATACACCGATACATCGACGACATGCCGATCAATGAGATATATATACAATTCTGGAAAAATTTCAAAGCATTTTGAAAATCAAGAAAATACTAAATACAGCACAAAATACTTATCCATGTATAAATACTGATACCATAAGACGAGTCTCACAATTTTGCTCGATTCTGGGTCCTATAGTCCAAGTTATGGACATTCGAAGTTTCTAACACTCTATGGCCAAAAGCTTACTGTTGGCAGGGATGACGACCCCCCGTGCGCACGCTTTATGTGGCCGCACCACTCGTCCACGAGTGCTTGCACTGTATTCCATCCGCATGCGCACCTCGCGCGTTGCGCCTTCCGCCATCTTTTGCACGTGCCCTCGCACGCTGTATGCCTTCCGTTTGTGCGCCACTTTGTACTGTGTGCCGATTGCGCATAGCTACACTCTCTGTGTTGATTACGCGCCCTTGTGTGCTGTGTGCCTTTCGCTTTTCACCTTCGCGTACTGTGCGCCAATTGTGCACGACTGTACGCTGTGCGTCGATTGCGCACCCCTGCGCACTGTGCACCTTTCGTACGTGACTTCGCGTGCCCCTACACATTGTGTGCCTTCCCCGTGCACTATGCACCATTTACGAGCCACTGCACGTCGTACGTCGTTCGTGCGCCCATGCACGCTATGCCCCTTCGGTGCGCGCTCCTCGTGTGCTGTCTTTTTGCACGATGTTTCCTCGTGCACTTCGTATTTCTGTACGTGTTGCATGCTTGCACGCCTCACGTACCCGAGTGCCCCGCGTGTTTGACCCATGAGCCCGTGAGCCCAAGTAACTATGTGCCTAGTGATAACTATGTGACTTAACCTTGTTCATGATCGGACTACCGGTGCATGTGCTGGTAAATCCTATGTGTGTACTGAGGTACAATTTATGTGTGCATTGATGTGCTATCCTACGTGCTAAGCAATCCAATGCGATATATGTCAGTACATTCAAAGTTCCCAGCACATACATGATAAACGGTTACTAACAATTACGTAGTGTGTTGTTAGTTGAGTGATGCATTATATTAAGAATGGATCTATATATGCGACTCCATGAGCCAGTGTGGATTCATACTTAGGGTACCCGTACCAGGTACTACAACTAAGGGGATAATCACGTGACCATAATGTGTGAATCCAAGGCCAACATAGGGCATAATTAAATACCTTAATATAGTAGATGCATTGAGAAGGAAAGAATCTTGAGATCGTGTTTTACTAGCCACCCTAGGTCCCGTCATGATGTGTTAGGTTGGCCGCCACGAATATTGTTAATCTGCCTATAATGGATGACAATATTCGACTCCTATGTGCTATGAGTTATATGTTCCGTACGGTAGCATTTAGAGGGACCAGTGCATAATCAATGTGCTATGCGTTATAGAATTGAATTGGCTAGCCCTGCTGGAAGTGGCATGATCTAAGGATTTTGTAAACAGTATTACGGGGATAAACGTGCCAAATATAGAAAGCCGTAGGAATGATTGGTTGCTTGTAAAATGTCTTGCCTGTGATCTGAACCTTTTGATGGCAGCCGAGGAACATAGACTGTCATGGAGCATGGTCCAACTCATGTCCTTGTTTAGTTGTTGGGATGGACTGTCGTACAATGACAAGCTATGGACAGAAGTTACGACCAGAAGTCCCTAACTTGAAATTGTTATAGGAAGTACCTTATCTCGGTACGATATTGGCATTTTTGTCCTGGTTTGGTTGTAAGGGTGCCATATGGCATCGAAGATACGTTATAAACCTATAACTCATGAGCCAAAACTTATTATTATTTTATGCTTGGGTTTTGTCTCTCTCTTATGTGCTCCCTTGTGGTACTTGTTATTCGGGGCTGACCCCGCTGGTTTTGTTTGGCCAGATCTCAAAGCAGAGCCCGATGATCTAGTCTTCTTCCCTGACGACAATGGTGCATACTATGAGCATGGCCGTCGAAGGACTCAAGTGGGTTTCTTCTCCACCACTCTAGTATCATCAGTTTTGTTCTGGCATTTAGCTACTGGCACATGTTTAGTCGGTTATTCTGGATATTTAGTTCCTATGCATAATTATAATTAAATCAGTCTGTAATTGAATATGATTATGTACTTATGACTCTCTAGGCTAACTAACTTATAAAACTAGTTCCTTATGATCATTTTGATGAAGTGTAGGGGATGCCTTACTACTTTATCCTATATGTTCAATAATTGTTGTTCCTTGCTTGAATGATTGAGACATAGATGTGATATAAGATCCTAGGCAACTTGATTGTAGTATACACCCCATGTCTCATGACAGCCGTGATCGTTGTGTGATGTCTTCATAGCTCATACGGTGTAGCTGGCCATGTCCGTCCCCATATTTTGGTACTGGGCGTGACAAGGTTTTAGTGGTGGCCCTTGTAGGTCTAATTTTTAGACTTGTGGGTGTTATTATTATAGGAGCATCAATCAAAACCTGTTCCCTTTGATCTCTTACCTCGTCTTCTCTTTCCTTACCTTGATTGTTAATTTGAATTGCATCCTCGAATCGTCCTCGTCCTGTCATTTTATATCCTATATCTTTTCCTATAGGGGTGATTCTTTCTCAGTAGCTAGCGAGGCCAACGTGGAAGAATGTCCAACAGATCATAGCTCGACAAGGTAGCAACAAGAAGGAATGCCTTCTCTTGGTCAGATTTTGGTAGAGGTTATGTCAGAGGAATTGGAGCAGTAGGTTCCAGAAACTCCTGCAACACCAGCAGTGCCGGCAGCGGCAGCGGTATCCGATGTTACAGCCCTCTTGGAGGTTATCTGATGATTTTTGGCCACTCAGCAGCGTCAGGTGGCAGCCCATCAGCAATAACAAACCCAACAACAGGAGCATAATGTACTACTGAATCAAGGATTACAGTTAGCCCTTGAGAGGAGTGTCAGGGCTGACTCAGGAGCATCGGAAAGGTTTTGTCGACTCAACCCAATGTACTTTGACGGCACGGAGGATGGCATTACAGCGGATGCCTGGCTTCAGGATATTGAGGCCATTTTGGCAACTACAATGGTTCCAACAGAAAAAAGGTTGACCAGGTCATACTATTACTTCAAGATCTCACCCGCGACTAGTGGTCATCAGAAAAGGTTAGGATGAGGCGTCATGTTCCTTAGGATAGCTTCAGTACCAGGTTCAAGGCCAAGTTGTCACTACCACTTTTCTAGCTTGAGGGTATTTTGGTCATTTTGGTCATTTTTGAAATTTTGTGAATTATTTGGAATTATTATTAATTATTTAGATTTATTAGAATTAATATGATTTTTAGTGATTTTTAGTATAATTGATTTTGGCCCTATAGTTGACTTTGACTAGTGTTGACTAGAAGACTAACCTAGAGATTAACCTAGGTTAAGACCACTTGGTTAGGTTCAGTAACCTTGGTTTGACCTAAGTTAGTGAGGTTTAACTCATTGAAACTTGTTTGGAGAGATTAGGAATTGATTAGGCTAGAATGGCTTATGATTTCATAAGTCATGACTAATGACTTGAGACTTAAAGCCCATAGGCCCACACCATGTAGCTAACCCTAATTCTAATCAGCCCATGGCTGGACATGATAGTCTCCTCCCTCCTATTTAATACCCCTCAAAGTTAGGGCTAGCCTCCATTAGGATTTTTGCCAAGTTTTAGAAAGAGGTAAGCCCCCATCTTCAATAAATCATAGTAAATCTATTTTAAATTCTTTTTCCCCCAAACCAATTGCATTGGGTTCTAATTTTACTCCTCTTGCTGTTGGTTATGAGTATTCTCAGCTTGGGAGCACTTTGGAGGAGTTTGGCCATCAAGAGGAGCACCTCTCTTTGAAGCTTTTTGAAGGATTTGACACATATAGGTAACTTTCAATTCCCTCCATAGAATCCTATTTTTATTTCATATTTAGGGAGCCCTAGACCTAACCTAACTATAGAAATAGGAATCTCTAAAATTTGTATCTATTTCGTGTCCTTTTTGGACACGTATCAGTGACACATACCATGTGTTTGTTGAAATGCCTCAATGGGCATTTCGTGTGAATTTTTGGATTGTGTTTGAATGGGAAATTAGATTTGGGTCTCGCTTACACGTTTATGTTGTTTTTGTGGAGTCTTAGTGTCGTGTCGGGTCTACACGGACACCATGAACACGTGTACGCTGCCTACTTCACTGTGTTTCCTGTTTTTGGGTTTTCTGTGATTGGACACGTTTGTGTCCACTTTTGTGGACACAAACACATTACATAGCACGAGTGCAATGTGTTCTCACTTTACCAACCACTGTATTTGGGTTTTAATTCATTTTCATAGTTCAATTCTCCATTTCCTATTTTAATTCTGATACATACATTCTGTCCAATTTTTACAGTTCTTCCAGATTTCAAAATCCGATTTTGTCATCATTTTTGACCTAGTTTAAACTGTTAAATTCATGGTTTTTAACCTCTAACTTGTTCACCTACATGATATCTAAATGTATGGGGATTTGGGGGTCAATTTGATGTGGTTTGGATTCAAAATCTGAGAATTTTCATTAGGGTCTGTTTTGAACTGTTTTAACTAAGTTTGGGATATGTTTACATCTGAAATTCAATTATGGGACTGCTGACCTGGGTTGTTTGAGACCAAAACAGCTTTGGGGTTGTATTAAAACTGAGATTTATGGAACTGTTAACGGATTATAGGGGGGCTGAACTAAGTTGTAATCTCAGTTTTCCTCATGTTCAATACTTCACTGTTTTTACTAAATGCTCACTGTTTACATATGTCATCTTCCACACACACACACACCTATATATAAATGCTCACTGTTCTTACTGTTTTTCCCCTCACTGTTGTTCCTCACTGATTTTCCTGCACACTGTTACACTACCACATCACACACACACCCTCTAACCTATCACCCTATTCACACACACACCCCCTTCACTGTTTTTCACTCTCATTCATTGTTTTCTAGCCTAACAAACTCTATCACACACCCACACGCTCATGTTTATGACACACACTCTCATTTTGACACCCTCACTTAACTGTTACCCTCACACTCTATCACTGATACCCACATGGCACCACACTCTCTCACATACCATATGACACATACACTCTTGTATTTGACACACACCCAATTTCCATGATACACACACACACACATACACTTGGACACATGTTTATGTGTCCCCCTCTCCATACCTATGCATATATATATGTATTAACATATAATGTTGTATGGTATACACATTAGCCTATAGGGTATATTCTAGTTATATTATTTAAATGGATCTATATGTGTATTCCTATATTAGAGTATATTATTATACCCATGTGTACTATATATTAGATATATATATATATATATATGTGTTATGTGTATAGATGTTTTGTAGGTTGTATAGGCATGGTATTGCCTTAGCCGATGGCCTAGTCTTTTAGCCTATGGCCTATGGTTGTGCCTGCCTGTCAGTATAGATCCTAGAATAGACTAGTGTAGTCTTGTTAGACTTAGAATAGCCTTGTTAGCCTGGTGTAGACTAGTTTGACTTAGGGTTGACTTGGTTGACCTAGTTTAACTTCTAGGGTTGACCAGAGTTGACCAAGAGTTGACTTTGGTCTAGATTGACCTAGATTCATGTAGTATGCATCGTAGTGCATCTTATTACTATTCTGGGCTTGTTGTGACTTGTGCTATTCTAATAGGAGCCAGACGCCACTCCTCGGACATTACTTTCATCTTGGACATTCAGTTAGCAGACGAGTACATTCTCTGATCTTTTTATACTTGTCTGGACTATACTCTTGCTCTAGATTACCTTACATGATGCTGACACGTATCTTCACGGATTAGTACTATATGGATCCTTTTCTGAGATGTTATCCCTCTACGGGTGCATCGGATATTTCATGTTCATGTACTTTATCATGTGCATCAGGTACTCCTTGTACTCGTACTAGTTCATGTTATTACCTGTTCTCATGTGCTTTATCATGTGCCTCATGTACTACTCATTACATGAGTTCACGTATCTTAGTTGTATTCATGTGCTTATAACATAACTTGAATGGATTCTTGTGTATTGATTGGGGCGGGGTGAGTAGAATTGGTTATGTGAACACTATCCCCAGTAGCTGTATTCATGTGCCTCCTTAGTTGTATTCATGTGCCCCTAAGCAGTTTACATAACCATATTGTACTCTAAATCTCGTAGCCACTTACAGTCTTTACTATCATGTATTTACTTTCAGTTACAAATATCTCATGTTTTACTTGTACTTCCTTTCAGCACTTCCTGTATTTTATTTTATTGCATGATTTCATACTCCTAACCTGCTATGAACTGTTTGAGAGATATGTTCTCGTTCCCATCCTGATTGGACATGTTGACAATTTTACAGAGGACGAGGAGGAGGCCTGCCTAGACACTTACTATGGGATAGCCTTAGAGGACACTTGCGATCTGGACTTCCAGTCGGATCCCTTAGCAGTAGAGACTGTTGCTCCATAGTTAGTTTATCTTATTTTATAGTATTAATCAGTTGAGTTGTATTACATTTGGGACTTGTATTATGTCTGGATGTTGTGGAGTTTATTCTAGACACTTAGCTCTCTCTCTTTATCTGTATTTTTTCCTGTGGATTGGATCTTGCATCTTATTATCTATCTATCTTCCTTTCATGTTCTACCTTAGTTGTGATTGATGAGATATATTCTGTTATGTCACCCCCATTCGGGGAGTATAACTGTTTATTACCTATAACTGTTAGATGTTGTGACCTAGGACAGCGTTCTACCGCCGACACTGCGGCGTAGGCTGGACGTACCCATGTCTCGTGCCCTTACTCTAGGGTGCGGGTCGTGACACAAGTACTTTGGCGTGGTAACACGGCATGAGCTTCAGCAGAGATGTATCAGTCTCAAGAATGCAGGCAAGACGATAGATGGATATGTAGAAGAATTCTGCGGACTAAGTCGGTTTGCACCGACGATGGTGGCTACGGGGCAGGAGAAGGCTATGAGGTTCCAGTAGGGACTATATTTAGAGATCCTACTGTAGAAGTCTAAAAAGTACACTCAGTACCCTGCGCTACGCATAAGAAGCGCTAGCTTTCAGATCATCAAGTGGCGCCAGACATCAAGTAGCGCTATCCGCCACGTGGCCATCTTCTCGGAGAAGCTAAACAGTTATCATCATAACTGACAGCATGTTAGTCGAGAAAACTCTGTTCGAATCCCGAGCGCGTAGCGCTCGAGGAGATTTTGTCAGACGTATCAGATCCACTATAAATGATGAACAGCTGTCTTGTGCCATCTGAAGTTGGTACGAGATGATCATTAGTACTATATTAATTAGTCAAACATTAAATAACAGTTAGCGCCTAGCGCCACTCAGCAAGTAGCGCCACCCAGCAGTGGGCGCCATTTGATCAAATCATCTTGAAGCAGTTAGATTACGTGGCACACATGCCACTAATCTTGAAAAACGTGTACGTAATACTACCCATGACCAAGCGCATATCAATCTTAGCATGCCACGCATCCAAGCAGTTAACTAACTATTTGTGCCAAGGGGTGAATGACGCGCCACTTGTAGCGTACAACAATAAGGATAACTACTTAACAGTTATCTCTAGAACTCTATAAATAGAGTTTTAAATCACTTGCAAAAAATCACTAATGATCATAATCTCCTAAGCATTTGCTGCAGCACTCTCAAAAGGCTTTTTTATTCGATATCACATCGTCCAAAGGAAAAAGTGATCGCCTTTTGATCAGATTTATATAATTGTACTTTCCTAGAAATCAATTGTACCCTTGTACTATCTTTTTTCTAGTTTGTAAAGGAATACTTTTGCTTTTGCAAACAAAATAGCGACTCTGCTTGGGTCGACTTCCTCCTCTGCCGAGAAAATGGCAACTCGATACGATGTTGCGTCGGTCGAAACAACAAAGAAGACATCGGTCGTGAAAGTCGACCATACTTCCTATAAAGTAATGATTGGCACAGGGGGTGCCAAGCGTACCACTGTTGCTGCCAAGAACAAGGCACGCGCCATCTGGACTCTAAAGTCCTCCAGTGCAGTAATCACTGCTGCTATACCAGTCATAGAGAAAAGCTATGTAGCCACTTCTCCCTCCTTACCAATTCTAAAATTGGTAGAGAACACTCAAGCTAATGCTCAGGCGCCAATCAGGGGACTGTGCCGCCAGGCCACTCCTTCATTCTCCCCAGTTCTGAACTTGGTAGAGGGTGCGCCAGCTAATGCTCAGGCACCGATCAGGGAACAACGCCGTCAGGCCACTCCATCTTCCTTTCCAGTTCTAAACTAAGTAGAGGGTGCACCAGCCAATGCTCAGGCGCCAATTAGGGGACAGCACCACTAGGCCACTCCTTCTTCCTTCCAATTCTAAACTTGGTAGAGAAATTACTGACTTCTGTCCATGTGTAGAACAAATGAAAGCACCCTATGGCCTTTCCTTATCATTCTCCAGCCCTGGACTTGGTGGAAAACACATCGGATTGTGCCCACGTGCCAGTCAATACAAGAATGCTTCTGAATAGAGAGCCTACTCATTGGCAAAGACAGTCAAATCAATACCAAGAGACTAGATTCTCCTCGTAGTCCATCTTCTGCTACTCAAATATGTCGTGCCAAACGTACTAAAAAATGGTGCACAGAACAACAGGGTATCCTGCCCACTCCTCATGGCCAGCGCCAGTCAAGCTAGAGCCAAGATCTGCCCACCCTGCACATTTCAAGAACAAAGCATGGTAAATTGAAGGTATCTCAGACAGATTGTCAAGTGGCACACAACCCTGACATGCGCACCTTCCTTAACCAGCGCAGAACAATATCAAGCATACATCAAGAACAACCTGCGCCACCTGCCAAGTTACGCACAAAGGGAGTTTCTCGAATCAAGAATCCTCTCACCTATGCCAATGAAGTCAGTACCTCTCTATACACACAGGGAACTGGCACCTCAAGAATCGGAATCATGTTCCTAACAATATTAAGGATTATGTACTTTTGACTTCTCCTTATCTTGTCGTTGTAACTGATCTCCGTGAACTTCTTGTAACAAAATGAAGATCGTAAACCGTGTCGTCCATCTATAACTCCGTATCAGGAACATTACTGTAATCACCACTACGAAGTAGTGATCAAATTTTGCTGCCAGCCAGCTTAACGGTCTGTCTTTAACTGTTTGAACTACACTCGGACTCCTGTGCTTGTGATGGTGGACGAAGATGAACAGTTGTATGCTTCAGTCAACATGACATCTCGAAGCATTAGGGTGGAAAACGTTTAAGACGTAATGAAGCCCGCAACCCTAGTCAACAATACCTTGATCGGATCCATGACTCCGACGAAAGTGTCTACCGACATACCAGATCAAGAAGTCGAGAGATAATCGGTCAAAGGAATATTCCTTCCGACCAAGAAATAATTGGCGAAAGGAATCTTTCTGATTCAGATCAGGATTTCCTTGATCAAGGGAATCTTCCCACTCTTCATCCTGGGGGTAGTTCCTTGCATGATTTCGATGCCGATAGTGAAGGCTCTGAACGAACCATCTTTTCCACCAGCTCTTCCTCGATGGCCAGAGAAGTGACTACCTACGTCACTAACGAAGAACAAAATGCATCCAGCTCTGGCAGTCAGGAGCAGAGGATCGCCGCTTTAGAGGCCAATTTGAAGAACATGGTCGAAATAATGGTAAGTATGCTTACTGTGATTATGGCACAACATACTATTCTGTCGGTTGTGAATCCAGTTCCAACCCAAGAACACATTGCAGCATCAGTCCTGCTAACATCGGTTTGGGGGTACAATCTCCTCACAACATCACCATGCCAGCTCCAAGTCATTATGGTGCTGGAGGTGGTGCTTATCATGTAGTCCCACCTCCTAATGCATCAAACCAGTCTACTGCTCCCCAAGCATTAGGGGATACTAATGAGGTAGTGAAGTTTCTATGTAGCCAGTTCGAAGCTTTCAAGCAGAAGGACGGTCTGCAGAAGTTGGGGATCAAGCGTCCCTATCCTATAGAGTGGAAGGAAATCATTTTTCTACCTAAATACAAGCTGCCAACCATCATGTTGTTTGACGGCAGTTCATCTCTAAGTTAGTACCTCAATCACTTCGAGGTAATGACCGATCAGCTCCAGCCGAACGATGCTCTACATACTAGAGTATTCGTCGGGTGCTTAGCGGGTGCAGCTTATGACTGGTATCACAGTTTGCCAGATGGTTGCAAAACCTCCTTTGTAGGGTTCAAACAAATGTTCCTGGAATAATTCTATGAGAGAAAAATGACATAACCATGTCGGCCCTTATCAAAGTCAAGCAACGGCCCAACAAAAATGCTGAAGGTTTTATTGAGCGCTTCCATCGAGAGGCACTCAAAATGTCTCTGGGTACTCCAGATGCACCGACTATAGATACATGCAAATCAAACTTGTTAGCTATAGTCAGCATGTAGACTGAACCCATGCAATTTCAAGACTGGGCCTCCTTCGTAGTAAGTGTCAGGACAGCTGAAGAAAGTGCTGACAAGTTCAAAGAACTAGGCATCCAGATGCCTAACCTTGACAAGGATGAACATTCCAACAGCGGTGGACGTCAAAACAACCGCAAGAATAAAGAAGCTCTAGCCATCAACGTGAAAGACAAAAAAGCTTTGGCTGTCAATGTGGGTCAGTCAACACCTACTATGATGGCACCACCATAAAGAGCACAGCATCCAAAAGAGGAGTAATCCTTCGACAAAGATGACATCATAAGAATATTCGATTGCCTAATCAAAAGCAACAAACTTGAACTGCCCAAAGTAAAACGGCAGATGAAGTAGGTAAGACTGATCATCCTAAATACTGTGTGTATCACAGGTTCATACGATACCCGACCAAGGTGTGTTACGTGCTCAAGGGAAAGATCTAGGAGTTGATTAATGCCGGCACGATCACTCTCCAACAAGATGAGAAGACGGTGACTGCTAACGTCATTTCTCTACAATTTGGCGACTTTTCTGCTCAACTTATGTAGAATAGAGTCATCCCTATCCCGAAAGCTGCTCTAGAGATTGTCATCCTTCCACTTGTATGAAGTGACGGTCTTGTCCCTCTGTCAACCGACAAAAGGAAAATTATGTGGATCCATCCTAATTTGGTTGCTGATTTTGAGACGCCTGCTTCGTCTACAAAGTCAAAAAAGATGACCAAATACAAGTCATGTCATATGACTGTACTTGGGGGTCATCTTCCACCTCTAGATGCTACCTTCATCCTAGCAGTAGTTTCACTTCCTTTTGTCGATACAATGACATCAAAGCCGAAAGTTAACTACCAACTAGCATTCCATCTATATAGTCAACAATTACACGAACAGATGGCAAAGATGGGATATGAGCTGCAGAAAGACCTTGGTTTGAATGATGGAAAAGGGATCTCCAATACCTCTTTCTCTACGCCTTCAGCGCAACCAGTTTCGTGTTCGCCTGGGATTTTGGAAAAATCTTTCATCTTGCCAAAAGAAGTCTTCCAAAGGCAAGACGCAAACAAAGAACCGCAATATGGTTTCCTTTGCGCCAGCTCCAGAAGAGCAAGCCCTAACCGGTGCCAGATCTGGAAGGCTTTATCTTAGAGACTACCCAGAAGGATAAGAGAAAGCCGTCATTCCTCCTCTAGTCTATGATGCCACATCAGCATCTTCTTCTCTTGTTGTTAATGTTCTATTAGCTTCATCGCCCCCAGTGGAACCAACTCCTCCTAAACCAACAGCGGCTGACAAAGGCAAACAGCCAGTTCGCTTTAATAAAATATTGAAGAAAACTCTACCTCTTGGACTTGAGAAGCCATACAACTTCGACATATTGTCTCAGCTAACCAATACTCCAGCGAGGTTATCAATCTTCGAGCTCCTTCGTCTCTCGAAGAAAACTCGGGAAACACTAAACGAAGCTTTAATACAAGCCGACGCTTGTCTGGCACACCTCAAGAAACCAGACGAAAAACATGTGGTATGTTTTTACTGTCATAGTGTGATAGAGCTGATTTCCAACATCACCTTCACGCAAGATGATATGCTTCTGGAGGATAATCGATATGATCGACCTCTCTATTTCATGAGGTATGTCGATACAATGAAGGTAAATCGCATCCTAATTGATCCCGGATCTGCACTCAGTATCATACCGAAGACTCTACTGGACGCACTAAAGCTCCCAGTCCATAATCTCTTTACAACAATCACAACTATCCTGGGATTCAATTTCGGGAGAAGTAAACCACTAGGAAAGATTCGCCTAAAAGTTCAAATCGGCAATCTCCGCACAAAGGTCACTTTTTATGTGATTGACAATTATGGCTCCTACAATCCTTTGTTAGGAAGGCCATGGTTGCATGAACGCAACATTGTGCCATCCACTCTCCACCAATGCTTCAAATATATGGATGACAATGGAGAAGTTCGAAAAGAAGTGGCTGATCTTAATCTCTTCTGAGGCTTAAAGCATATTTCACTGACTCCAAGATGTACAAAGAGGAGTTCATAAAAGTTGTACTAGACATGGACACCGAGGAGGATCAGAGGGATAACCCAGATGACGTCCTGTTGATTCCGGTCGAAGGACGCATGTCTCGTCCTTCGTCTTCTCAGACGTTGACCATACATCTCTTCTCTCATGCTAAGCATCCTCTTGCTAAAATGACGGAGCATAGAGAGCTCACCTCTTTTGAGCCTCTTGTTATCGACCTTCTGTAACCACCACTTTTCTGAAACGAGGGTAATTTTGAACTTTTGTAATTTTTATCATTTAATAATAATATTTAAATCATATTATGATTTTGGGGATTTTTTTATATTTTTTATATTTTTTAGATGGGTGAATTATGATTTTGGTTGTTGCTAGTTTAACCCTAGAAACTGTTTGACTTAGAGACTAACCATGACCAAGGAGACTCGACCATGTGACTAGATTGGCTAATTACATATTTTTAGGCTAAGGGTATTTTAGTAATTGTGCATTACTTGAATTGTATTAATTTATTGATTAAATTGCTTGTTGTGCGGTTTGATTGGTAGGTGAATTGGTGTTTTGGTAGTATAAGTGGTTTGACTTTAGCCAACCATGACCTAGAACCTTAACGCTATATTAAAAATTAGATTTATTATCATTAGAATTAATTTAGGTTTTATTAGTAAATTTTAGAGTGATTAATTGATTTTTAGCCATTTTGGCCTTTCTGTGATTTTCTAGATAAGTTAACTTGTGTTGTGCTAGCAACTGGTTTAACCTTAGTGGACATTGTATTGGGGCCTAACCATGCCTTGGAATTGTTATTTTTTATTTTTAGAATTTATTTTAGGCATTAGATTATTTTTAAGGCTTTAATTGATTTATTTTAGCCTTTTGCATGCTAGCCTTTAAGCCTTTTTGACTTGGGCCCATTTCTACTTGAGAATGAGTTGGCCCAAGTGTAACCCTAACCCTAAAGACCCCCTTGACTTCCCAAAAGTAGTACCCCCTCCCCCTTGCATTCATTTGTGAAGTTTTGAGCCTCCACAAGGAAACCCTAATAGATCCCCTTCTCCAAAACTCATATTTCCTTCATCCGGAGTCCGTTTCTTCCCAAATGAAATCCATTGCACTCGTCGAGGAGAGGAGGATCTTCTGAAGCATTTCTAGTGAGGAGGCGGAGGCTTTTGCTTGAGGGAAATCGACCGACACAACAATCGAGGGGCTCCATTCATTGAGTTTTTGACACTCAATAGGTAAACCCTAATCTACTAAAGTAAATCTAGAATTTCTTTCATTTTTCCATTCATATAGGTGCCATAGACTTGCCCACGAAATTTGGTTGGATTTCGCCTTCGTTTGATGGCGTTATCGGACACGTGTCGGCCCTTTACGACACGTGTTCGACGAAATACCGCGTAGGATAGAAAGTTGTTGTTTTTCGATTATGTCTTCATGGATGTTTAGATAATATTATTTTGATAAAATTTTGTGAAGACGGATTTGGTTTTGACAACGTATCAGTGGCGTTTCGGGCAACGGACGCACGTGCACGGATCCCGTGCACGAGGCCGTGCGTGCCCTGTTGTCCGTGCGTTGTTTCTCGATGTGCAGGATGTATTTTTGCGTGAAATTTCTTGAGCACGTGGGGGCAACCTCTGCCCCTATGCTCGTAAAATTTCACGGCTTTTCTTTGAGCAAGCGCGGAGAAATCGTGCGTACAGCGCTCAGCCGCACTGTGCATTCAGCCTGATTTTTATCGCTGAAACGGATTTCATGCGCGCACACGACGCAGCAAAGACCCGTTCCAGGACCTCGGACACATCGACCTATACCTAGACTAACCGAGTAACAAATCACGAGTCACGGCATGGCCCGATGAGCGAGCCACGAGGGCGGAACCGCGCGCACGAGGGCACACGGGCGCACGCACACGCGCAGCAGGCCGCACGCGGGTGCAGGGCGGCCTACGCCGCTTCGGCGTAGCGTGTCACTGTGTCACCGTGTCATAGACCTACCCCAGGACCCCCCAGCTATGTGCACAAGCACGAGGATTTTTGTTGTGTGTGCGGCGCACAAACGAGCGAGAACGCACGCGCAAGCACGCGTTATCACGCGGTATCGGGAAATTCTGATACGCGTTCTGTGGACACGACACGAAAACGATTTCGAACCTGAGAGTATACGAGCGCATCACGTGGATCGAGACCAACGTGTATGTCGAGTTTCGTGGGTTCGTTTGGTGTATATTGCATTTTGGGTCGTTGTGTGAATTGGGTTTGTTTTCTTAATTTCGATTTTGAGTTTAAATGCGATATTTTGACTTCCAGCTTTTTAGCTTATAAAATCTGAGTTTTCAGGACATATATGAGGTTTCGGATTTGTGGGAACCAACTTTTGGTTTTGTTTCATAATTTTCCATCATTTATGAGTATATATGCTTTCTATATAGCAATGTATACATATATTTAATTATATATATATATATATATATATATATATATATATATATATATATATATATATATATATATTAAACCCCGTTGAAACCCATTGCTAATGCATACATGTTGAGAATGGGTCGAGGGGGATTTAATTCCAGATTTTTGACTCTTTAAATTATCTCAAACCACTGCCAATCTTTCCATTTGAGCATTTGTATATATATATATATATATATATATATATATATATATATATATATATATATATATATATATTTTTTTTTTTTTTTAAAATATATATATATATATATATATATATATATATATATATATATATATATATTTTATATATATATATATATATATATATATATATATATATATATATATATATATATATATATATATATATATATATATATAGTTTCTTAATTGTATATATATGTATATAATAGTATATTAATTTGGGATATACCATGGTTGTGTTTGCTGTTTTTAATCTCAGAATTCACCCCATTTCAGTAAGCTCCAGGACACACACACACACACAATCATTTGTTAGATTTAAGGATTTGTTTGTATTGTAAATACACATGTGTGTATATACCTATATGTATATAGATATTTATGCTTGAGAACTCTCTTAGAATAGATTGTAGTTGTGTGTATAACTATAGGAGTCCTAGGACAGATTTGGTTTGTCATTTTGAGCCTAGTTTAGTCGAATTGGCCGACAAGTTGACCAAATTGACAAAAGTCAACTTTGGGTCAAACTTGATCCAATTCAACTCAAACGAACTCCAAATAACCTAGAATTTTGTGTATAACCTAAAAATTAGTAGACGGACTAGTTGACCCAGGTTTGACCAGCATTGACCAGGTTTGACCAGAGTTGACCGAGGGTTGACTTTGACCAAAAGGGACCTAGAAGCATGTAGTCTTGCATTGTAGCTATTTCTTTTGATATTTTAGACTTGGTTGTGATATGTGTATACTTTAAATAGGTTTATATTGACCCAGTTTAGCTACACTTCATCATCAGCAGTTCAGTTTGCCAGGCGAGTACATTCTCTGATCTTTTCAAACTTCTTTGGATATGTTCTCTTGTTATAGACTAGTATACTTGATGCTGACACGATGTTCACACGGATTAGTACCCTATGGATCTTTTCATGCGATATTATCCCCTTGAATACATCGAGTATATCATGTTCATGTACTTTATCATGGCCATCATGTACTCCATGTATTCATATTTATCCATGTGCACTCATGTGTTATTCATGTACATCATAACCATATGAGCCCCATGTATAAAGTAGTTGTTATCCATGTGCAATAACATAACATGTATTGATTGGGGGAAGGGAGAGTATAGTTGGTTATGTGATCATTATCCCCAGTAGGTATCCATGTGCACTCCATATCTGTATCCATGTGTAACCCAAACCGTTTATATAACCAATTCATGCTCTAAATCACGTAGAAGGTTACATTTCTCTACTTATCATATTATATCTCATCTTATAGTCTCCCTCTTGTTGATTCTCTTTACAGCGATTCATCTATAGTTTTCTATAGCTTGCTTTATATGTCCAATCCTGATATGAACTGTTGTGAGAGATATGTGCTCGTTCTGTCCTGACTAGGCATGTTAAAAATTTTACAAGTGATGATGAGGAGTTCTGCCCTACTTATTATGGCATTGGCTTAGATGACACTGGCGACGTAGACCCTCAGGAGGATCCAACAGTCGCTGAGGACTTGCCCATAGTCTAGCTGTGACTTAGTACTTTATTTGTCTTTTATTTGAGACATTATGAGTTGTACTTGAGATTTGTTCTGGTGGTTTACACCTAGACTTTTATCTATATCTGTGACTCTCTTGAGTTTTACTCTTCTATTCCATCTTAATGTTGTGATTGAGTTACTTATTATTTTATTCTCCATTCGGAGCATATTCTATACTGTATTAGATATAGTGATCCAGGACAGCGTTCTACCACCGACACTGCGGCGTAGGCTGGGCGTACGTCACTTCTTGTGCCCTTTCGCTGGGTGCGGGTCGTGACACCTTCGTCGTAACAAGCCTTCTCCTTCTCTTTCTCTTTCTTTTTCTCCACCTCTGGTCATTAATGTTAGCAAGCCATCGGCTAAGATCAAGAGCCATATTGTAGATGATGATATAATTATCAATAAATTAGCATCTCCTTTGCAATATACTGATGTCAACTATTACGCTCGGTGTTATCTAAAATTTTTGGATAACTTCGAACCTCTTACATTAGGAGAAGTTCAACCTCTCCAATACGAAGTATCACTTGAACCAGCATGAGATTCATTCTTTCTAGTTCCTTCCCGGAAGAAAGATGAACAACCTATCCTCTTCAGCAAAGAATTGAGTCAAAAGGCTAGGTCTGATAGCGAGGCTAAAAATAAAGATAATGGACAACTTCAGCTACGCTGTTATACCCAACAATCAAAGAACATCATTCAAAAGATGGGCTAAACTTCAAAACTGGCCTCAACGGTTGCAGGGAAATACAAACTATTCGTATCCCTGCTCCAAAAGGAAAGTCACTACAATACTACAGCAAAATAAAGCATGGGTTGGGCTACACTTCATCGATCACAACCCCAGTCGCTTCTGAGTTTGACAAGGAAGAGCGATCAAATTCTTCCAACTCTGTTTCATGGGATTCAAGCACCAGTGTAGGGCACGTCCATCGAGTGACTCTATCTTCCAATATGGTAACTGACGAGTTCTCAGAAAATGACGACGACTTTGCCGAAGCCCCTGAATCTGATCCTTGGGGACATGATGGATACTTAATAGGAACTTTGCTTCGAGCAACGTGAGCCACCTACCGAAGATCAGTTGGTTCAAGTCAATATCAGAGACGAAGCCTCTCCAAGACCAATCTTCATCATCAAAAGCCTCCCTGAAGTGGATAAACAAGAACTGATTCAACTTATTAGGGAATATATTGACGTATTCGCCTGGAGCTATGAAGACATGCCGGGATTGGACCCCTAGATCGCTCCACACAAGCTCAATATTCTGCCGAATACAAGGCCAGTCAAGCAACAACAACGTCGATTTCGACCTAGCATGATGGACGCCATAGAAGCTGAAGTCAAGAAGCTCATCGCCTGTGGCTTTGTCAGAGAAGAACAGCATCCTGACTGGGTGGCTAATGTCGTCCCAATTATGAAGAAAATAGGAAAGGTCCGAGTCTGCATCAACTTCAGAAGCCTTAATGAAGCTTGTCCCAAGGATGAGTTCCCTCTACCGATCACTGATGTCATGATCGACATTACTTGCGGGTTCGAGCGGATGTCTTTTATGGACGAATTCTCCGGATATAATCAAATCAGGACGAATCTCGAAGATGAAAAACACACATCTTTCCGCACTCCTCTAAGAGTGTACTACTACACAGTTATGAGATTTGGTCTTAAGAACGCTGGTACAACCTATCAGCGGGCCATAAGCACTATCTTTTGAGAACATTTATGGAAGACAGTTGAATGGTATGTCGACGATATTACTGTCAAAAGTCATCTAAAGGAAGATCACATCCAAGACTTAAGAATTATCTTCGATCTACTGCACCAGCATCAACTCAAAATGAATCCCACCAAGTCATTCCTGGGATTCTCTAGTGGCAAATTTCTTGGATTCATTATTACCTCTAAGGGTATACACGTTGACCACGAGAAAGTTAAAGCGATTCAAGAGATGCGTCCTCTATGCAATCTAAAAGAGCTACGAGGATTCTAGGGATGGCTTGCGTACATTAGAAGATTCATCTCAAATCTCTATGGATGCTGCAGACCGTTCACTCAACTAATGAAGAAAGGTGTGTCATTCATTTGGACTGAAGAATTCCACCAAGCGTTTGAAGACATAAAGCGGTACTTGATGAACCCTCCAGTTCTAATGCCTCCAGTCACAGGAATACCCTTCTTGATGTATGTCCAGGCAATGGATCATTCCTTGGGAGCCTTGCTAGCCCAGAAGAACAAAGAGGGTCATGAGCAAGTTATCTATTATCTCAGCCGCACATTGATCGGTGCTGAACATCGATACTGCCCGGTAGAAAAAGAGTGTTTAGCCTTGATGTTTGTTGTCCAGAAAATATGACATTATATCATGGGCCAAACCGTTCATGTCATCTCCAAAGTCAATCCTCTTTGAGTCTTGATGAAGAAGCCAAGTACACTCAACTCCAGACTCGCTACATGGGCTCGCACAGTATGATATGGTTTATGTTCCACAAAAGTATGTGAAGGTTCAAGCCCTAGCTGACTTTTTGGCTGCTCATCGAATTTCTGAGACATCTAAACTCTACGATAAAATTCTTGATAAAACTCTGGAATCCAACATGACTTCAGAAGGGATCTTTTCTTGTCGATTATTCTTTGATGGTGCTTCCAGAATTAGACCTAAAGGCACTATCGTTGCTGGAGTTTGAATCGTTCTGGTATCTCCAGAAGGATTGGCCATTCAAAGAGCTTATTCTTTAGACGAGTCATGCTCCAACAACGTTGTTGAATACAACGCTCTACTCCTCGGTCTCCAATTAGCCAAATAGTTGGATATCGAGTACCTTGAAGTATATGTAGACTGTAAGCTGATCGTCAATCAAGTTAGACGCACATATGAAGTTCATCAACAAGATCCCGTGCCATATCATGAAGTAGCAGTCAAGTTGGCTACATCATTCAAAGGTTTCTTCATTGAATATGTACGTCGAGCATGTAATACAGAAGCTGATGCACTTACCCATGAAGCAGCAGTATTAGCGATCCAAGTAAAAGACAATAGATGATCGTTATCACTAACTGGGAGTTATTCTACGTCGAAAATAATTTGCATCTGGAATCCAGTAATTCAGTCGAGGTCTGCACTACGAGTGAAGATTGGAGAGCTCCTTTTATCGACTTCATGGTACATGACATCCCACCTGAAGATCCGTAAGAAGCAACTATAATTCGTCAGCGATCACTCCAATTCTATTACAATCACTCCTGCAAAACATTCTATCAACGATTATATGACAGTATGCTTCTACGCTGTCTTACGGGAGATGAAGCAAAGCAGATACTACTTGAAGCTCACGATGGGGTCTGTGGTGCACAGCAGCCTAGCCCAAAGCTACAAGATCGAATTTGACTCATGGAATACTATTGGCCAACTATGGTGTCGGATGCTACCGAATATTCAAAGAAATGTCGAGCATGTCAAATCCATGCATATTTTATTCATCAACCTTCAAAATTTTCCCATTCGACTGCAGGATCATGGCCCTTCGAAGCTTGGGGCATGGATGTCATTGGTCCTATTAATCCACCTTCATCTCGAGGACATCGATTTATTTTAGCTATAACTAATTACTTCTCAAAATAGGTCAAAGCTATACCTTTAGCTGAAGTCAAGACCAGCAGTGTCATCAACTTCATCAAGCATCATGTCATCTATAGATTCGACGTCCCTTAGTGAATCATCCATGACAATGGATCACAGTTCATCAGTCAGAAGTTCACTCGATTCTGTGATGACAACGGGATCAACAATGTCGCTTCTACAGCCTACAATCCTACAGCTAACGGATTGGCAGAAGCATTCAATAAAACAATCATCAAGCTTCTCATGAAGTTCATTTCTACCAATAAATAGAACTGGAGAAAAAATCTTGGAGAGTGTCTATGGGCCTATCGCACTACTATACGTACTCCGACCGGCTGTACACCTTTCTCTTTGGTGTATGGATGCGAAGTTGTTCTTCTATTGGAGATTTAGATGCCGTCCTTGAGAATAATCATTGCCAATGAACTCACAACAGAAAATAATAATTGTCTTTGACTTCAGAAGCTTGAAGCACTTGACGAGAAACGGCTACTAGCTCAACAACACATCGAGCTATATTAAGCTTGTATCTCAAAAGCCTTCAACCGTAAGGTCAAAGTACGAGCATTTCAAAAAGGCGAACTAGTCCTTACTGTCAGATGCCCTATGACTATGACACACATGAGCAAGGGCAAGTTCAAACGAAAATGGGAAGGTCCTTACATTGTATGCAAAGTTTTTTCAAACGGAGCTTATCAACTGTCAAGGATGGATGACTGAATCGCTATGATGCCTATTAACGACAAATTCCTGAAGAAATACCATGTTTAAAAATGTGTATTGTATTTCCTAACAAATATTGTACATATTTTAAATCTTTGAATCCCCAGTAGAATTTCTCCAAATCTTATTCAGTGACAACAATCTACTACATCATCGCAAATATCATCTTTTGAAACCTAGGTGTTTTAAAGGATATCATGTTCTTGAGTCCCAGTTGGCTTAAAGATAACCAACGGATGTACGAATTCACGTCCACATTATCTCTGAATTCTACTATCTACATCAATGACTCATCACGTCCACATTACCTCTGATGACGTCATCTTCGAAATAACAATATTACAAGTTATATTCTGTCATGTCCACATTACCTCTGAACAGATATAATAAGTATAGTTATTTTCAAGAGATATGTCATGTCCGGCATCTCTGAACATATTTCTTATTCCTATCTATTACTTCTGTCTTAAACAGATATGCAATAAGTAATAGATCAGCTACAAAAAGATCATCAATTTTTTATTCAAATGACGTGCAAAACATCAAATTTGTCATAATTGGATAGCTTCATTTGGGAGGCTGAGTGCTCATTTCAGTTATTATTCTCTTCAGAGCATCAGCCCTCTCAGTTCTAGAATTAAGAACTCTTTGTCTGGCCAAAGCTCGCACAGAATCAGGATCAAAAGGTTACAGGGATTTGACTCGACGTTCAATTTCTGCACTCTGAGTTTGGATGAATTCTTCTTGTTGCCTTTTCAGATCGTCCAGGTGGCTTGCGACAACTTGATACATTTCAAGTACTTCTTCTTCACGTCTTCTGGAAGCTATAAGTGTCTTACGAAGTTGGGCCATCTTAGCTTCCAACTCCTGAGACGAGCTTGGCATTCATCTGCTTCTTTCTACTTCTTTGAGGCTTCGGTCTTATAACGCTCGACAGAGGAAGTAGTCTCGATAATGTTAGACTCCAATACTGTGGACTGCGTTGAGAAAACGGCCACATAATCTTCTAAGGCTGCTTGTTATGCTGCAGACTCGCGAGCCATCGCCTCACACTCAGCAACTACGAGTTGCTGGATATTGCCTTTTGTCAGATCTTGGTAGGACCTGATTGGTTCTTCGAGCGCATCCAAGATATGTTCTAAGAAGTTAACCCGGTCCAGATCACCAATATTGCGGTTGGCTTCAATGATAAAGGAGGTAGTTATCCTTGCTGACTCACAGGGGTTACCTTTCTCCAAGACCATATGAACAAGGGTTCTCAAGAAAATGAAGAAAGCAATGGTATAAGTCTCAACGATGATATTTGTCATCGCCGATACACCAGGAGTTGTCGCTTCAGTCCGAACCCCTCCTTCTGCAGAAGAAGATGGAATCACAGATTGTGCACCAAGATATCTCGGTGCTGCATCCACGAAGAGCTTCTTTCTCCAACCTGAGTCTCCATATCCAGAGGAGCCATAGTTGAGCTGAAGCTGAAAGCTGTAGATGCCAATACGGTTATAGCCATTGTCCCTACAGGACCCTCTAAAAATCGAGAAGTACAATCATTATATATATCATGTCAAACAGCATCAAATGAGCCAGAGTAAATAAACTCAGAAGTTTACCTGAGCGAGATAACATATACGGGGTCTCACGAGGCACGGCATCTCGCTCTATATAGAGCCTCGTCATGGCATTTTCAGAGACCACCGCCTGGCTGCTCCCAGCCTCTGAACCGCCTGACGTAAAATGGTCACTTCCGACCTCTGGGTCGGCTTGGACACCTGGGGCTGTAGCTATCTTCACTGCTTGGCAGTTCTTCAAAACTCTGATTAGCATCACTGGGGCTCCGGTCACTATCATCCGGGTGGTCACCACTTTCAACTTGATCTTCTTTGGCCACTAGATCCTGGGCAAGTACTTGAACAGGAGTTTCATTCAGTCCAGGATCAGAAGCTGCATCAATCGGGTCCTCCTTGATTGGATCAATACCAAGATAACAATCTAGCAATGCTTCTATCATCCTTTCATCTTAAAAAGGTTCTTCGCTTGGAACAGGAGCTGTAAGAGCCTGAGGTATAGAAGACACCGGAGTAATTGGGGTTGGCTTACTCGTCGAAGATGTCAGGCCAGCTGAAGCAAACGCCACCAATGTTGTTGAAGACAAAGGAATGGTGAATCCCATGACTAATGGCTTTGAAACAGCAATACCAAGAGTATCTATTGCAACCATCAGATTTGGAGCACTAGTAGTCGGAGGTTCTGGAGATGAAGATATATCAATACAAATTAACACAGGATCAACATCAAGTAACTCTTGCTGAATAGAAAGAGTAAAAACATTACCTTGTGGAAAAAAAACTCATTCGGGTGACATTATCCTTTGTTACGGAGAAGAACATACAGGAGAAGCTGCAGTCTTCCTCCACTTGACTTTGGTGGCTAATAGCTTTCTTCTGGCCGAATGCTTGAATAAAGGTCAAAGAGAAATGACAACAGCCTTAGTAAAGACAGATGATTGGGGATGCACTTCTTCAGGAGAAGGTCGTTCTTTGCTTGTTTCCTCTTCGACACCTATACTTTCTCGTCTAATCAGGGACGAGGTCGATAAAATAAGGGAAGTGGTCATGCCCTGTGACAAGCCAACTTCTCTCTGCCGTGTCTGAAGTCTGGTCCTGGCTCTGGGTCTCTCAACATCAGCTATTTCTTCTGTCTCATCCCTCCCAACAGCAGAAGAAGGAGGAATATCTTGAGATGACTGGGTGGTAACCCCTACTCTTGGCTTCTTGGCAGCCTTCTTTGCGAAAGATTTCTCTTTTTTCTTCTTAAGAAGACCGCTCAGCAGATCTTGAGTTTTATTAACTAAATCCATATTTATAATGTTTAGAGGATCCTCAGTAGGGACATTCTCTTCAGCTTCAGTCAAATCAATAGTAGCTTCATCTCCATCAAATGTTTTGCGAGTTCTGATGAAACTATCATTCATCGAATAACCCTCAAAGAAAGTGTTGGTTGAGGTATAGAAGCGTGCATATGAACTCAAGATATGCGGACCATCTTCTATAGTAGCAGAAGGCATGGTAAATAGAATAAGTGTGCCTCTTGCATTGTAATATATCCATCCACGGGCACGATCAATCAGATGCCCAAAAGATTTTAGATAAATAGTTGTATTCCCAACATGCAACTAATCATAGTCGAACTGGCGAGCAAAACGACTTGGCAGATATGGCTCTAAAAAGCAGTTATTCTCAAATTGATAACTAGATAAGAAGGTCTAATTATCTTCAACCCATTAAAGGCCTCAGGCGAAGGGCGAGAAGCCATGGGCTCTAAATCTTGCATAGGAGCTATAAAGTTTTCATATCCAAGTGGAGAAGGAGTACAAAAAAATCTCCAGTCTGTGCCCCTATTTTATACTTTTTTGCAATCAGATAAAGACATAACCTTCCATTTTGCCTCAGCTAATCTGCCAATGAAATTAGCTGTCAATGCTCCTCCGATCCCAAGATCAGGATCCATCAATGAAGGTGATGCAATAACAGCCATCCAAATAGGTATGTGTAAGGCACCTCAGTTCGAGGATATCCTTTACGGTTATTAGGTTTCTCCATCAAACTATCGGTGAAACTTCAGAGTCCCGCATTCAACCTACTAATCATGGCCGAAAGGATATCCATTTTGTATCCGAATACCAAGCGCACTGCTGTAAAAAGCACACTGTGATGGATTCGATCGACAACACTAGTACCTGGGACGACAAAATGTCGTAACTACAGGGAAAGAAAGCCTATTAAAGTGGCTTCTGGAGATAAGTCGATGCCACTCTGCTTGATATAACTCTCTAGAGGAGTATTGATGTCATAATCATTCCAGGGTCGGGCCAATAATGAGTCAACTCGAACAGTCTCCTCTATCAGTCGAGAAATTATTTGAGCATCAACTGGCTCAAAAGAGCGAGGCATACATTCAGATTGATCTTGCACTTTGGGATCTGTCTCGTGGCCGAAGAAGAGGTAGACCAACAACTTAGAAATATAGCATGTTGCCCCAGTCTTGTATAGGTGCATGCAGGTGGTAAAATGACAAGCAATTCATCTAACATTGCTATCATCTGAGGATGACTTTGGCCAAAGCCTCTAGCTTGTCCTCTGTCGGTAGATTCTCCCCGTAAGCGTTATCTCCCATTGGTAGATGAGAAAGAAATTGTATTTCATGGAGTGCAAAGCCTAGTTCTCCGTGAGTAGTAGCAATGGTACCAGTTCTACTGTTATACCATTCTGCTAAAGTCAAAAAATAAATTGGAGTGATTTTAGATTCCACAAGTGGTGGTCAGATAGCTTTGTAAAGGCCCAGTTCTTGCAACTTTTCACAAAATTTATCAAAGACTACTACCAAAATATGTCAAATTAGCAACGAGATTAGCGACTCCAGTTAAAAACATCGCTATGTTTTGTGTATTTAGCGACGTATGAAATGACATCGTTGAACGTCACTATCAGCGACGTTTAGCGACTAATAGCGACCAGAATTATGGTTTGGAAAGAACAAGTCACGATTTAGTCGCAAAACGTCGTTGATTTATTTTATTCAGCAATATTTTGTGACATTTAATCAAGTATGTCGCTATCCTATAAGTGAACAGCGACATTTGGCGACATCTCTATCAGACGTCACTAAAAACTTTCATATAGGGTTCTGGGAACCCGATTGATTTTATTTTATTTCACCCAAATTTTCGATCTCCCGCCTCGAGCCCCAATCTCTCTCTCCCTTCGCCTCTAGTCTCTGGCGAAACCTTCCCCCGGTGAGCTCCTCCCCTCCGGCGAGGCCTCCCCCCGGCGACCCCCTTCCCCCTCGTCTCCTGCCCCGACGACCCCCCTCGCCTCCTGGTGACCTCGTCGTCGCTCCTCCACCACCGACCCTTCTTGTCCCCTGCTCCACTCCGGCGACCCCGACCCGACACCATCCAGGTATACCAACCCTAAACCTATCTCCTACTGATACGACACAGACACACTAACACACTCACTAACACGACACCGACACACTCCCTCAATCTGCCATGACATGAACACGGACACGGACACAAACATTCACGCACTGAGACAAAGACATAGACAAACAGACATAAGCACCCTAATACGCAGACCCGGAAGTATATAACATGACACACAAACAAGTGGACACACACGACACACAAACACGTGGACACACACGGCTTAGAAACACATTGACACTGTCATTTCTATCTTGATGTGAATACTTGATTCACATTTGGGGTTAGGGTGAGGGTTATCAAAATGACTTGGGGTTTTTACCTAGCAGTAACATAGTTAAGGTATTACCTACTCTAATGTATATGTAAGGACTTACCTATGATAGGTAATGTGAATCCTAATTTAGGTTAAGATATTGGGGGTTTACCTACTCTAAAGAGTATAGAGTATCCTAGTACATAGAGTGTATAGAGTATCTTAAGAAGTGTATAGAGTATCCTAGTACGTAGAGTGTATAGAGTATCCTAGTACCTATAGAGTATCCTCTAAAAGTGTATAGAGTATCCTAAGAAGTGTATAGAGTATCCTAGTACCTATAGAGTATCCTCTAAAAGTGTATAGAGTATCCTAAGAAGTGTATAGAGTATCCTAGTACCTAGAGTGTATAGAGTATCCTAGTACCTATAGAGTACCCTCTAGAGTGTATAGAGTATCCTAGTACCTAGAGTGTATAGTGTATCCTAAGATATTGGAGATTACCTACTCTGAGAAGCTTGTTAAGATGTATCCTAGTACCAAGAGTGTGTAGATTATCCTAGAAGTGTAGGTATGATTGGTACACTGTTTTGAGCCCTTCTCTAGAAATTAAATTTACTTATGCCAAGTAGAGTAGGTAATACCTTAACTATGATTGGTATACTGTTTTGAGCCCTTCTCTAGAAATTAAAGGCTTGCATAAGTAAGAGTGTATAGAGTGAGTATACTAGTAGTATATCTTAGTATCTTATAGTGTATAGAGTGAGTATCCTAGAGTGTATAGAGTGAGCCTCCCTACTTCCTTTCTTCTCATTTGGGTCATTCAGCCGAATATTTCGCATCATATATGATATCTACCTCAACCTCACCCTAGAGAAGTGTAAAAATATTAATATTAACCAAGGTTCACAGTATCGGTATCGGTATCGAAATCGCTATCGGTATCATTTACGGTTGATATCATGAATCTCATGACTATCTCTAGCAGAGCAAAATATAAAATCAAACGTGAAGTAGAGCTTCATATTCAAAATATCAGAAGTAAAAAAGTTTTCGATTGGACTACCACCCATTGAAAACTTTTTTACTTCTGATATTTTGAATACGAAGCTCTGCTATAACGCTCCAGTCCCAAAATACTTAGGACTAAGTACGTAGACATGCCAGCTACACATATACGAAGAATACTCCAATGTATGGAATCCCCGTACACGTACATAAGCTGTATATATAAAATAATCACAGGCCAGAATATAACAATCTAATCTCATCATAGCTCAACATAGAAGATATAAGAGTCCAAATAAACAATGTATCAAAGAGATAGTCGGGTGGACATACCCACGCCAAACAGCTATAAAAATAAACTCAAAAGATCGGAGTCCAACCTCCGCAAAATAGAAAGAAAAGGAAAGAAACATAAGATGACCACTACATAGTCTCAATAACGACGAAGATAAGAATAGATCTAAATGTCAGAGGGAAATGCCTCGTCACCCACAAAAGATGGATCCAATGCCGCTCCGTACTCCTGCGGGAAATCGTCTAACCCTGGAGAGATAACTAGGTCCTCTAAGGGACGTAACAAGATACAAGAAAACACCAAGCCTATAAAATATGAAATATAATAGAAAATAAAGGGATGCATGCAATAGGGTGCCTAACCGTACTATAGTGAATTTGCGATAAAGAACAATTCCTCATATATGGGCGCTCGGGCTGTACAGCAGTGGCATCGTCCCTTCCTTCGGGAACCAGTCGTCACCGTCCATAATGCTAGGTGAACGTCAGAGGGAATCAGTAAGAAAACATCCATAAAGCTCCATGAATGTCAGAGGAAATCAGTAATAGTAAGGTGAACCTGCGTCTCCAGCGGAGCTTCAGGTACAATAGCAATGTATATATGGCCCATACATCAAGGAACTGTTCTTCCCATCCCATGCCTAGTGGAGTCACATGCATGGCTAATATGAACCTCTAGTAACTGCCAAGTCCACTAGTATGTAATTCTATTGGCAGTTACCCTTAACCGTCGCATGCCTCATACGTATCGGTGGCCGATCGACTACGCGAGTACGTGTCCTATATGTGACTCATAATACGTGGTAAAGTAGGTGTCAAGGCCGTATGAGATATACCAATACCTCGTCATCAAATGGGTGGTCACTGGACTAAGTCAATGTAAGAAAAATAAATAAAAGCAAGAAAACGACCGATAGAGCCGTTTGCACCCAAGTGTGACTTGGACGCACAGTGATATAATACTAACAAAAATAATTAATATTGAATATAAATACCTAAAAATAAGAATAAGTAAATCACAGAGTAAGGTGGCAAGGAATCTTGTCTGGTGGTGCGAAGGTGGAAAGTCCAAGAATCACAATGTCAGCAAAAAAAATATCACAATCTCCAAATAACTCCGGATGCTGACATAAACATCAAGAACGTACTCGGAATAAGTGATATACCTAGAAAATGCATGTCTAAAGTCTAATTCTGGAACAGGGGCAAAATCATAATTTTGAGTCAAAATGATATCCGCCGTTGGATCCATTTTGCACCGAAATACGTGCCAATGTCTACGGTCTCTAAAGTCATCAAGTTATATGTCTACGGATCCGATTTGAGGAGACGAACTCAACGGTATGTCCAATTTTGGATTTCGATAAGCCGTGCACAAAATCGTCCGTTAGATCGGGTCGGGGGCCGCCAAAAATGACGTTCCAGTCGACCTTCTCATAATCGGACCAAACTAGGCACATAGGACCAAAAAATTGATGCAGACCTGATGGCACAAATTTTGTGTCGATCCGACGAACGTGCACGAAGTTATGGCCAAGTTTGTAAAATGTCGATATGGGGGTATCTCGACGGATACACACTGATTTTGTCGCGCATGCACAACGAAATCGAGTTCCATTATTTCCCATACGTCAGCAACATCCATACGCGCCTTTTGATGCATTAAGTTTGCGACCACGTTGCCCGGTTTGTCGGGGCGCACGCCGTATCGGAAAAGTTTCTAAATTTTCTAGTTTTTCGGAGATGTATTTTTCTTGATTCTCAGTGACAAATACCATTCAGCACATCAGATGAAAAATACTTATACCAATGGGTTTTCCAACTCCTATATATGGTCTTCAACTATTATGAATTAATTTCTCAAAACTCCTAATATTTAGTTTAATAACTGCCTTCCAAGTGAGTATTTCATAGGGAAATTCAGTCCTATTCGTCCTGGGTTTTTTATGAACCTTGCTTGGATTTTCTAGTGAGGCTAGTTCAGTAGAACTGATTCTACTTGAACAAAGTTGGAGAGGATCATCTAAACTATGCTTCGTAATTTACGGATTGAAAAATGGTAGATTGTGCTAGAAGAATTTGTGCGTCGAACAGGGGTACCTGACTGGCATTTTGAAACAGAGCGTGCCCTGTTCTTGGTCGCGTATGGCGGCCGTTCTGACTTGCTGTGGTGGCGCACGACCGCCGACGGTGGTAGAGGTGCGCTGAGATGTCTGTGGGGCATCGTGAGGGGTGGCGCTGCTTCTGGCTTCTCTTTTTCTCGCGTTCCAAACCCTTGCAATCGATTCTTTTGTAGAGAAATCGAGTTAACCTAGATGGGATATTCTATATCCTAATTGGATTAAGAGGGGGATTTTGGATTGGATGGGATTTGAAGAAGATCAGATCAAAGTTACAGTTTTTCGAGATTTGATTTGTTCAAATCTCTCTACCAAGGGTTCTGCGCGCAGGAAGAATTAAAGGGGGGTCGGGTGATTCAGTAGTACTGTTCAAATGAAGAGTACTGCTCTTTTTCTTCTTCTTTTTTTAACAATACTTATATATATATATATATATATATATATATATATATATATATATATATATATATATATATAAATATATAAAATAAAAAAAATAATATATATATATATATATATATATATATATATATATATATATATATATATATATATATATATATATAAATTTAGAGTCAAAACCAATACATACAAAAAGGATTTCATAGGAATCCATGAACTAAAAAGAAAAGAGCTTAGGTCTTCTACCTGCTTGTAGCCTTTCCGACCTGTCTCTGGATCTCTAATATGATTTATATATATATATATATATTATATATATATATATATATATATATATATATATATATATATATATATATATATGAATATTAGTATGTATATCTAAATACATATGTTTATATAGTATCAATAATTTATAAGAAAATCCTAAAATATTAAACACTATAATACCTTACAAAGTAGAGCTGTTTTTGACTTGGATACATACATATATAAACATATGTATATTTATATACATATGTTAATACATAAATACCTATACTCATATGGGAATCTAGATAAATTTTTATAAAAAAATCCCAAAATTAAAAAAAAAAAACTTCTAACATATATTAGTGTATATAGTTGCGTAATTGCCTACTTTGAACATAAGGTTGTAAGAATTGCTATAATGGCTATATTATGGGTACTTATAATTTAAAAAGTAAAATATTTAATATTCTAGAAAATTAAGTATATAAAATAAAATTAAAAAAAATTAGAAGGTTTACATCCTACCCAACTTATAAAAATTTCGTCCTCAAAATTAAAGCTAATGATAGGGGGGTATGCAATGCAATAAGAATGAACACGAACTAACGTATGAAAGTCGTACCTTGGTTTTTGAACAAATGGGGACAGTTTATATATATAAGAAAAAAAGAAACCACATTTGGCTCTATTTTCAATAAAGTATTTTTGGTTCAAGGCTCTATCCAACTTATAGAAGTTGGCTACCGTGATAAGTGTCGTTACAAGATTTTTGAGAAGGACAATTTCTAAAAAGTGGCACGAGAATATTGGGCCCGTGCATTACGGACTTCGAGTAGATCATAACCATATATTGGGTCGAAAGAATCTAGTCGAGATTAGGTCTCTAATTGAAGTAGAGAAGCGCTTTGGTATTATGGTAGGGCTTATAGTCAACCATTTTGACCCAAAAGTCACATCATAATAATATAGCACAAGGGGACATGTTTGAGTGGGACATGATATACCTAGATGAAGGTAGGCTCGTTTAGGTCTTGCCTACGAAAGTTTTTGGAGGGTAATCGCTAATATTGCACTCCGAATATCAAAGTCACGGTACGGAATACCAACTGATCGAAATAGAAAGTGGGTGTTCATGAGACACTAATTTATCGTCCTAATGGGAACCACTTATGCTATTCAATCGGCAATACTAGTACACCTAAAATGTAGATGGGCTTCACAACCTATATCCTTCCGTAATTCATCACCAAAAGTTAACGAAGACACAGTTCTATGGTTTACTGAAGTTAGAATGATTCAAGTCAGGATATCATACCTTAAATTTGATTATGGAAGAATACTACACGATGTAATAAGAAACGTGATATGGCAGATATGAATCAAGTTTGAAGACCGTACTTCAATTTAAACCAGATATAAATGATTATATATATATATATATATATATATATATATATATATATATATATATATATATATCATGGCTATAGAGGGTATGGCGAACTAATGGAAACATTCTGGGTCTATCTTTCCCCAAATACGAGCATCTGTTTTTTGAAATCAGTAAAAGCAAAGAGATAATGAGGATTCAAAGGAGAGGGAACCGAATGCGAATACGGGGTCTAGAGACGATTTAATAATTCAAATTGAGTTGGCAAGGCAGTTGTGGATGAGATCCTATAGACATCTATATCTCAATCCACATAGGATAATCAAATGAAGAGCGAACCAAATGCACTAAGGTTGATCAGACCATCATACACTGATTCTGATTAGACAATATGTTAGTGGGCATCTCCAACAAACACATGTCGTGAACAAGCTCGATAAGGATGAGCTTGCAAAAACTAGGCTATAATTACGGCGTTAGTCACGATAATCAAAATATATGTACGCGAGATTTTATGATAGAACGAAAACACAAGTAGTTCAAGTTTTCTAAGAATCTAAGCCGTGTCCGGTGTTCGTGCTTATACAGGCGTCCTATTGTCTGATTTTCTCTGGCCTTGGCTAAACCTATGATGCATGGATCTTGTATCAAAAATTATGATAACAGGGAATATGAAAATTAAAATCATACCTGCTACGACTTCTCCTTTTGTTTCCACATTCTCTACTGCTAACGAGAAGGCATGTCCGTAATTCTGGCCGGGGTCCTGAACTCTAGTCCTGTCGTGCTGTACTGGCTGGGGTGGTAATGGTGGGCGAGGAGCTCCTACTGTTGGTGCTATAAGCACAGACACCTGTTGTCCTGGTTGGGGTACTGGGAGTGTAGGAGCTATCGGCCTGGTGGTCTGTCAGGTATATACTATCGCTTGCTGCTCTGGAAAATCCTTGACCATATGTTGGCTGGACCCACTGTAGCCTCCCTTTTCGAAAATTTTTGGAATATTTTTATTTATTTATTTGATTTCAATGGTGATTTTTAGATTTTTATAAATAATTATTTAGTTAATTATTACGGTAGATGATTTTTGCCATGGTTGAGATTTAGAGTACAAGGTGACCAGGAATCATGGCACGGATAGTGCAGTGGCATGCTTTGACTAGTGTTTAGCCATGGTAGGGGAAGGCCGAGCCATAGTGATGTCCTAACTAGGACAACCAGACCAAGTTGCGACTTAACCCTTACCGAAGATTATTTATTTATTATTTATATTATTGAGTTTTAGGTAACCCGGTTGTACCAATTTAGTTCGGACTGCACCCGAACTGAACCTAAGCCTACGTAGTCGGGTAGGTGCATCCAGAGACGTCCACGTAAGTATGTATATACGTATTGGCAAGCCATTTTATAGCCTAGTGATAAATTCTATAGTAAAATATTAAATATTGCATAATATGTGTTTTAATTTCTGTTATTATTATTATTGCTATAAATTGTAAATATATATAATTATGACCAGCTGATTCCCTACCTTCTAGCAAATAAATATATTTAATTTCTGTATATATATGTATAATATATATATATATTGATCAGATCGCCGTTTAGCGGGCCCCACGATCCGATTCAACGGGTGATTTTGTGTACGGCCCGTCGGAATCCAAAATTGGACATACGGTTGGGTTCGTATCGCAAAACCGGACCTATTGACATATAGTTTGACGACTTTAGAGACCATAGACTTTGGCACACTTTTCGGTGCAAAGCGGGTCCAACGGTAGATATCATTTTTGCCCAAAATTATCGTTTTGCCCCTGTGTTCAGAATTGGACTTAAGGACAGGCAATCCTAGCTAATTTGACTATTATGATAACATTGGTAATGTTTATTTTAGCTTTTAGAGACAGTTATGATGACTTGGACTTTCTGACTTGTTGATTGGCGATACATTGTTGGTTCTCAGTACAACCCCCAGGCAAGTATACCTTGCCGAACATATACAGTATTTACATGGTTTTCTCTTTCCTTACTGTTGTCCTTTTTATATTGTCACATGATTCCATATTGTGATTGATTCGTCCTTGATTGCTTTACTTGTTCTAGATTACGTGCACGTATAGGGTATTTGACATTGCTAGATTATTGGTCTCTTCGTGTTATCTTGTCTCGTGAGTGAGTTGTCAGTTTATATATCTATCCTTGACTTAACCATTCTTGACTAGGAGTATCTTGCATTGTACTACAGTCGGGATATACTATAGATCGGGAGTATCTTACATTGTACTACGACCTATAGCCGATTCTTTTATTTTGATATTGCTCGATTGACTTGACTTGAGATATGCCATAGATTGGGAGTATCTTACATTGTACTACGACCTATAGCATATTGATTGATTGATTGATTGACTTGACTTGCGATACTATAAATTGGGAGTATCTTGCATTGTATTACGATTTATAGGAGTCTACTTGACCTTGTATCCTTAGGAGAGGAGATCGATACTAGAATTGGCTAATCTCGACTGAGAGTATCCAGCTTTGTGCGTCAATTGAAACACTATAGATTGGGAGTATCTTACATTATACTACAAGCTATAGGAGTTTTGATTGATAGTTAGCCAAGTCTAGTATTATATTTCCACATTTTAGATATCTTGCTTGTACCGTTCTTATTCTCCATACATGTTATTTACTGTCATATTAGTAGGCATGTTTTATGTATCTTACTAGTCCTCTGAGGACCTGATGATCTCTTCAGGTAGCTGATTGCACGGAGTTAGTTAGCTGAGCATGTGGTAGTTGACTTCAATCGCATGATTCAGGTACTTTGTTAGTATTATTGATTTATTACCTTTCTCGTGCTTTATATTCAGTACCATGATGTATTCTGCTTATTTTATAGACTCATATCATTCTTAGAGTCTAATCGGACAATATGCTAATGGGCTGCAGACCATGACCCATAATTGTTCATTCTTGTCTTGTATGATTCTTGTGGATTGAGATATGGTTTAGATTAGACATGATACCCATGACCTTGACAGCTTATACGTACTCGAGTCATGCTGGAGTCCGCTCGATACGTAGCTGGGCTTACTCACGCTCTCGTACCCCGAAAACCGGGTGTGGGTCGTGACACCCACACCTCAAGCACCATCCATGACGAATCCGATAGTCTCTCTGGATATGTCCTTATTTCCCACAGTAATGGAAAACGGGCTTCTGATAGGGTGTGGGCCTCTGCTGGTATTGTCCTATGGGCCTCATGATAGGTCCATCCTGAGTAGCTCTAGCCAGTACGGCTGCTGGTGTATGGCGTCTCGATGTCTGCTGTTGCTTCTTGCGAAGAATCTCCTGAGCACGAGCTTCCTCCAAGACAGCTAAATAGGAGACTCGAGACTGCATAATCATATAAGATTTAAGCTCTGGTGCAAGCCCCTGATGAAATTGCCTCGCCTTCTCTAACTCTGTCGGGATCAATGCTGCACCAAATCTACTCTGGCGATTGAACTCGACGTCGTACTCATTTATCGACATGTTCCCTTGCTTCAGATGAAGGAACTGGTCGTAGAGATTGTCTCGAACATGAATGAGGAAGAATCTCTCATAGAAAAGATCATAGAACTGCTTCCATGTAATCCCAGTGCCTAATTATCTTTCTTCAGCCTTCCACCAGTGGTGAGCATTATCTTCTAAGAGTAGGTCCACTGCTGTTATCCAATCACTAGCTGGCAATTAGGATGCCTTCAGCAGCTTCTTCATGCCGATAAGCTATGCAGAAATCTCTAGTTGTTTCTCAGTACCTCTGAAGGACTTGGGGTTCACATCTGTAAAGTTCTTGATAAAGCCTTCATAAGGATGCAGAGCCGGTGTTGGTGCCGGTGTCGGAGGTAGAGGTGGGGACCTAGTCAGCGCCGTCATTATGCTCTGCCTCATCAACTCAGTCTGTTGCCACTGAGCCTGCATCATGGAGTACATGAACTAGGTGGTAGGGCTCCCATCAGTTGGTGGTGGAGGCATCTGAGGGCCCGGCTGTGGCTGAAACTGCTGAGGGAATGCTGGTGGTGGTGGTGGTGGCAGTGGCACATTCCCTCCTGGTGGTACGGTAGTGGTCTGCCCAGCCTGGCTGGGGATGCTTGTGTCTCATGGTGTACCATCGTCAGAGTCGTAGTAGGCTGCGACTGTCCTGGCTGGTATGGAATCACCGGGGTCATCGGAGGATTATGTTCCTCTTGGGTGGCTGCATCACCAGAGGTGATGGCCAAGGTAGAAGTACATCCGCTTCTTAGATTCATACTGTTGGCACGAGGAAGAATAGGACGGTATTAGAAGAGGTTAGATATGAGGTAATTCAAGTAATCAAAGGAATTTGAAAAGATTGGAAGTCAAGGGAAGTACTAGTTCTTGATGAGATACTTTTCCTATTTATGCAGGCTTAATGGCACGATCATGTAACCCAACAATATTTACTGACCTGTATGGCCACCACAAAAATATGTAACGTTCCAGTCCCAAAATACTTAGGACTAAGTACATAGACATGCCAGCTGCACATATACGAAGAATGCTCCAATGTACGAAATCCTTGTATACGTACATAAGCTATATATATAAAATAATCACAGGACAGAATATAATAATCTAATCTCATCACAGCTCAACATAGAAGATATAAGAGTCCAAATAAATAATGTATCAAAGAGATGGCCGGTTGTACATACCCACGCCAAACAACTATAAAAATAGTCTTAAAAGATCAGAGTCCAACCTCCGCAAAATAGAAAGAAAAAGGAAGAAATATAAGATGTCCACTACATAATCTCAATAACCACAAAGATAAGAATAGAGCTAAATGTCAGAGGGAAATGCCTCGTCGCCCACAAAAGATGGATCCAATGTCGCTCCGTACTCCTACGAGAAATCACCTAATTCTAGATAGACAACCAGGTCCTCAGAGGGACGTAACAAGATACAAGAAAACACCATGCCATATAAACTATTATATATAATAGAAAATAAAGGGATGCATGCAATAAGTTGCCTAATCGTACTATAGTGAATATGCGATAAAGAATAATCCTTCACATATGGGCGCTCGGGCTGTATAGCAGTGGAATCGTCCCTTCCTTCGGGAACCAGTCATCTTCGTCCATAACGCTCGATGAACGTTAGAGGGAATCAGTAAAAAAATGCCCATAATGCTCTATGAACGTCAGAGGGAATCAATAATAGTAAGGTGAACCTGCGTCTCCAACGGAGCTTCAGGTACAATAGCAATGTATATATGACCCATACATCAAGAAACTATTCTTCCTAACCCATGCCTAGTGGAGTCACATCCATGACTCATATGAACCTCTAGTAACTGCCAAGTCCACTAGCATGCAATTCTATTGGCAGTTACCCCTAACCGTCGAACGCCTCATACGTATCGGTGGCCGGTCGACTACGCGAGTATGTGTCGTATATGTGACTCATAATACATGGTAAAGTAGGTGTCAAAGCCGTATGAGATATATCAATACCTCATCATCAAATGGGTGGTCACTAGACTAAGTCAATGCAAGAGAAATAAACAAAAGCAAGAAAACGACCGATAGAGTCGCTTGCACCCAAGTGTGACTTGGACGCACAGTGATATAATACCAACAAAAATAAGTAATGTTGAATATAAATAACTAAAAATAAGAATAAGTAAATCACAGAGTAAGGTGGCAAGGTATCTTGCCAGGTGGTGCGAAGGTAGCAAGTCCAAGAATCACAATGTTTGCAAAAAAAAATGTCACAATCTCCAAATAACTTCGGATGTTGAAACAAACATCAAGAACGTACTCGGAATAAGTAATATACCTCAGAAACGTCTGTCCAAAGTCTAATTCTGGAACAGGGGAAAAATTATAATTTTTGGTCAAAACGATATCCGCCGTTGTACCCGTTTTGTACCAAAATACGTGCCAATATCTACGGTCTCTAAACTCATCAAACTACATGTCTGTGGATCCGATTTGAGGAGACATACTCAACAGTATGTCCAACTTTGGATTACGATGAGCCGTGCATAAAATCGCCTGTTAGATCGGGTCGGAGGCCCGCCAAAAATGACGTTCCGGTCGACCTTCTCAGAATTGAACCAAACTTGGCACACAAGACCAGAAAATCAATGTGGTCCTGATGGCGCAAGTTTCATGTTGATCCGACGAACGTGCACGAAGTTATGGCCAAGTTTACAAAATGTCGATACGGGGGTATCTCGACGGATAAGCATTGATTTTGTCGCGCACGTGCAACAAAATCAAGTTCCGTCAGTTCTCACACGTCAGCAAGATCCATACGCGTCTTTCGATGTGTATAGTTTGTGACCACGTCGCCCGGTTTGTTGGGGCCAAGCCGTATCAGAAAAGTTTCTAAATTTTCTAGTTTTTCGGAGATGTATTTTTCTTGATTCTCAGTGACAAATACCATTCAGCACATCAGATTAAAAATACTTCTACCAACGGGGTTTCCAACTCCTATATATGGTCTTCAACTATTTTGAATTAATTTCTCAAAACTCCTAATATTTAGTTTAATAACTGCCTTCCAAGTCAGGGTTTTGCAGGGAAATTTTGTCATATTCGTCCTTGGTTTTTCATGAACTTTGCTTTGATTTTCTGGTGAGGCTAGTTCAGTAGAACTGATTCTAATCAAACAAAGTTGGAGAGGATCATCTAAACTACTCTTCGTAATTTACGGATTAAAAAATGGTAGATTGTGCTAGAAGAATTTGTGCGTCGAATATGGAGTACCTGACTGGCATTTTGAAACAGAGCGTGCCCTGTTCTTGGTCGCGCACGGTGGCTGTTCCGACTTGCTGTGGGGGCGTACGACCGTTGACGATGGTAGGGGTGCACTGAAATGCCTGTGGGGCGTCGTGAGGGGTGGCGCTGCTTCTGGCTTCTCTTTTTCTCTCATTCCAAACCCTTACAATCGATTCTTTCGTAGAGAACTCGAGTTAACCTGGATGGGATATTCTATATCCTAATTGGATTAATAGGGAGATTTGGGATTGGATGGGATTTGAAGAAGAACGGATCAAAGTTTCGGTTTGTCGAGATTTGATGTGTTCAAATCTCTCTACCGAGGGTTCTGCTCGCAGGAAGAATTAAAGGGGGGTCGGGTGATTCAGTAGTACTGTTCAAATGAATATTAGTTTATATCTAAATACATATGTTTATACAGTATCAATAATTTATAGGGAAATCCTAAAATATTAAACACTATCATACCTTACAAAGTATATACGTTTTTGACTAGGATACATACATAGATAAACATATGTATATTTATATACATATGTTAATACATAAATACCTATACTCATATGGGAATCCAGCTAAATTTTTATAAAAAATCCCAAAATTTTACAAAAAAAAACTTCTAACATATATTAGTGTATATAGTTGCATAATTGCCTACTTTGAACATAAGGTAGTAATAATTGCTATAATGGCTATATTATGGGTACTCATAATTTAAAAAGTAAACTATTTAATATTCTAAAAAATTAAAGTATATAAAATAAAATTAAAAAATCAGGGGGTTTACATCTGCTTCACGTTTGGTTTTACATTTTGCTCTGCTAGCGGAAGCCATGAGATTCATGACATCAACCGTAAATGATACCGATACTGATTCTGGTACCGATACCGATACTGTGAACCTTAGTTAATATTAATATTTCCACACTTCTCTAGGCTGAGGTTGAGAAAGATATCCTATGATACAGAATATGATGCTGAGAGAGTCGAATGAGAAGCAGGGAAGTAGAGGGGGGTCAGAGAGGGGGCCTTCTTGTTGAACATGTGACGTCACTCATTTAATATAGATGTATCTATGCATCCATTTGGAATATACTCGAATAATGTGTATTTATTTTTGCAGAATTATTGTCAATTAATGGATATGAATTACTATTTGATGTATCGTTCGTGGATATACAATCGTCATCTTGATGACATGTGCGATGTGCGGGATAAATTTATACACGGGATAGAGCAGTTCCTGCAGTTCGCCAAGGCGTTCCCTCAATACATGGACCGTACCAAAATTAAGTGTCCATGTGTGAGATATCGCAACATGAAATATCATCTAGAAGTGGATGTGACATATCATTTGTACTCAAGAGGTTTCATGCCGAAATACTATCAGTGGACCTCACACGGAGAACTTGTACCTTTTAGCATCAGAGCTGGAGCCTAATTTACCGTATATGGATGTCCATGACCATACTGGTTACGACGAAGGGTGGGTGAACATAGTTTTTGACGCTGCGGGGCCTATTTCGATCTGGACAATCTTGATATGGCTGAGGAGGCACCAAATGTCGATGCGGCGAAGTTCATACAGTTGCTGGAGAATGCAAGGACTCCTTTTTATCCTGGTTGTAAGATTTATTTACCGTTGGAGGTGGTTACAAGACTGCCGAGCATCAAGTCCGATTTTAGCATGTCTCAAGAATGCTACAACCAAATCATCGAGTTGATTAAAGAGATCTTGCCGAAAGGTGCAAAGTTACCTATAGACTTCTACCGGTCTAAGAGGATGGTGAGATCTCTATGGATAGGATACAAGAAAATTGATGGATGTCGCAATGGGTGCCTGTTGTACTATAAAGTCGACAAGGATGAAGAAGCGTGCAGATTTTGCGGTGCTGATCGTTTCAAGGCAACATGTTCAAGTAGCACTCCCGGAGCAAGGAAGCCTACCGACTCGATGCACAACTTTTCATTGACGCCGTAGTTGCAGAGGTTGTTTATGGTAAAGGAGACTGCAAAAAACATAAGTTGGTACAGACAGGAACATATTGAAGGAGTATTGGATCACCCATATGATGGAAAAGCATGGAAGCAATTTCATCGAGAGTATCCAAATTTTGCTTCGGATTCGCGTAATGTCAGATTGGGTCTTTCCTCCGACGGTTTTACTTTATTCGGACTTTCGGGGTCCCAGTATTCGTGTTGGCATGTGATCGTCACTCCGTACAATCTACCGCCTTGGATGTGCATGAAGACTCCGTATATGTTTTTCACCATTATTATCCCGGGTCCGAACAATTCGAAGAGGAACATCGATGTGTATTTACAACCATTGATAGATGAGTTGAATCAGATGTGGAAAGTAGGTGCCAACACCTATGATGTTTCTAGAAAGCTAAATTTTCAGATGAGGGCCGCACTAATGTAGACCATCAACGACTTTTCGACCTATAGAATGATATCTGGATGGAGCACTCATGGTCATCTTTCATGTACATATTGCATGGACTACACGAAAGCTTTCCCTTTGAAACACGAAGAAAAACCGTGCTTCTTCGATTGTCATCGACAGTTCCTGTCGAAGGATCATCCATTCCGTAGGAACATGAATGCTTTTCGTACCGGCATTATGGAGAAGGCCAATCCACCGCCAAGGTAGACCGGAGACACGATATGGGAAGAGGTCAAGGATTTTCCAAGTGCTATCGAAGAGCCTACAAAGGGATACAAGTGTGATGAATTTGGCCGCACTCATAATTGGACAAAAAGAAGTATATTCTGGGACCTGCCATGTTGGTGCACAAATCTGATCAGACATAACCTTGATGTCATGCATATCGAGAAGAATATGTTTGACAACATAATTAATACTGTGATGGACGTAATGGAGAAGACAAAAGACAATCCCAAGGCCAGGTTAGACTTGGAAGATATATACAGACGTCCTATATTGCATTTAATAAAGGAATGCAATGGGAAGTATAAGTAGCCTAAGGCAATTTTCTCACTAGACAGGGAGGATAAAGGGAGACTTTGTAGGTGGATTCATGACCTAAAATTTTCTGACAAATACGTGTCGAATTTAAGAAGATGTGTCGACCCGTAGGAGAACAAACTGACGGGTATGAATATCCATGATTGTCACGTATTTATGGAGAGGTTAATTCGATCGCATTTTGGGAATTATTACTGTCGGTCGTTTGGATCCGTTGACAGAGCTGATCATATTCTTCAGAGATCTTTGTTCTACTAAGTTGCTTGTCGATTGTTTAGAAAAGCAAGAAAATGACATTGCAGTAACACTGTGCAAGCTTGAGAGGGTGTTCCCTCCTGGGTTCTTCGACTCCATGGAGTATTTGCCAATTTATCTTTCCTACGATGCACGTATTGGTGGGCCCGTCGATTATCCGTAGGTGTACCCATTTGAGCGGCATTTGAACCACCAAAAGGGAAAAGTAAAAGCAAGGTTCGGGTCGAGGGTTCTATTTGTGAAGCCTATGTTCTCGAGGAGATTACAAACTTCTGCTCGTTGTATTTCAAGCCACATGTTGCTACTAATAGAACAAGAGCTCCGAGAAACGACGATAGATATCTTGAATCTAATGATGCATAACTGAAAGTTTTTAATGCTTTCGGAAAGCCTTCGGGGAAAATGAAGAAAATATATCTGAATGACGAGGAACTAAGGGCTACTCAGTTATATATATTACTCAACTGCGATAAGGATGGAGTGGAGAAGCTCGAGGGGTAAGTAACTAATACGTCCATGTTTACGTCATCTATGCATGTAATAGTATCCAATATTATTATTACACTAATTGGTCGATGTGTTTTTATTTTCAGTACATTTAATGATAAGGTGAGGTCGAGTAGACAGTACATAACAGATGAAGAACTGGAATAGGAAATGTGATATCATTTTCCTTCATGGTTGAGTGCATATGTAAGATGCTTACTAATTACTTTTCGTATAGGCACTTTCCACATTAATTAACGAAACGCTAGATTTAATTTATAATCTTGTGGTATTTAGGTCGATCGTCCGGACGCAATACTAGAGAATGAGTCTATTAGAACTCTAGCCAAAGGGTCCATTTATTCTGTCAAAATCTGGCCAAGCTATTGTGTGAATGGGTTTAGGTTCAAGTCAACAAATGCTCCGTTTAGAGAGAACTTTCCGGATCTTGATTCGACCAAAAATAGTTGTTTGTGTATTCGATCTACAAACTATAAAGATGTCGATCCGAACAAAGATTTCTATGGCATCTTACGGAAGATTGTGGAGTTAACATATAACTACGGTATAGAGCCGGCTAGGATCGTGTTATTCAGGTGTGATTGGTTCGATCCGATCCAAGATCAAGGTTGGAAAATTGACAAGCATGGTCTTGTGGATATTAACTACCGGCGTTGATATCAAGGATACAAGCCATTTATCCTACCAAGTCAGGCTCAACTAGTTTACTTCACTACTTATCCTAGACAGGGAACAGCTAGGTTTGACTGGTGGGCAGTATGCAAGACTAAAGCCAGATATACCTACGATGTTGACGAAATAGATTATCAGGAGGACGCGCTACCTCTCGTAACAAATATAGTTGACGTGGACACAAAGAAGTTCCATATTACACATCTAATCGTATAGAAGAGGTAGAAGTATCCGAAGAGAAAAATGAAGTAGATGAAAGCGAAGATGAGGAGGAAGAGAAAGATGAGGACGCGGAGGACGAAGAAGATGAATTTTTAGAAGATGATTGAAAATAAAATAAAATATAAAATATGTTTAACCACTAATTAATCTCCATGCAACAATAAATCTTCCACATTACACGTCTAGTACTATCATTTTATTTAATCCCTAATTATTCTCTATGTTTCTATCAATCTATCCAGATGGCACCTATGACCCGAGCACGTTGCTTGAGCCTGACACGGATGGCTGCTGAGGAGGTAGTGGTACCTCCTGCTGCTGAGGAGGAATTGCTTCCTCCTACTGCTGAGGAGGTAGTTGAAGAATAAATGGCAACTCTAGAGGGGGGTACATAGAGTTTATAACGATAACAGCCAATTAAAAAATAAACTCTTTCACAAGCTAAAAAATAATCAGAGTAAATACAGAAATAAATAAGGAACAAGAGAGCATACGCAAACACAGCCGATTTTAACCTGGTTTCCCTCGTGGAGAACTAGTCCAGAACTGAGAACTCTAGCTCAGAATTAAATCCACTATTTGTGAAATAGCAGTTACACCCCGTGCCTTTTCTTCAGAAGAGCACGTCAACTTCTTACAAAGAATCGCAGTGGCGATGCTTGGAATTTTTCAAGCGACTTCTTGAACTCTTGCACAAACTCCTAACTGAGAGATGCTGAGCACTTGAGGCTTAGGGAGCTTGTGACTAGTAGATGAAGAAGGGTATGGCCTATATTGAGCTTTAGAGAGAAGAGAAGAGAAGATTGGATGAATGAAAATGAGAGAATTCATGGCCTATTTATAGGATACCAGTAGGCAGAATTCGGCCAAAATTCTGGTAGGAATTTTCAAATATTTGGTCGTTGGACAACTAGCAACCAGCCAACCCTAAAAATTAGGGTGCTGATTTTTAGGGGACAGAGTTCGGCCCGAACTCTGTGTGGAGGCAGAGTTCGGCCCGAACTCTGTCTCCAGAGCACAGAATAGGTCTTTTGGTCCAATGTGCTTATTTGGATGTGTGGAGCTTATAGATTTTGGGTAGGTTATAGGTTAAGTCTCAAGAGCTCAGCATAACTCAGCTTACATAAGTCTAGACTTAATAAATTTATAAAATACAGACTCAAAAAAAACTTGCATTTGCAAAACTGAGCTGTCGTCTGACTTGAGCTGGATGTAGTCATCATGTGTCGTATTGAATTATCACAAGTATTATTTAGTCAATTCTGTCAATATTTGGTTGACTGTGACTTTGTGTCAACAATCTCCCCCATATTGATAATTAATAAAATAATAATTGTATATTCAATATTCATACCTGGACACATTTAAGGACAAAAAAACATAGCTCCCCCATAATCAATGTCGATCTTAAAATATAGCTCCCCCGTAATCATTGCTTTAAGTCCTGTTGGCCTGATAAGAATAATCCCCCAAAAGCACAGATACAGAGACAAAAAATAATATAGAATATACAAATATCTCGTCCTTTTGGCATTTAGCAATTTAACCATAATCAAATAAGAACTGGCAATCACACCAAAAGATAATAGAAGAAACGGCATAGAAACTGATAGAATTAATAAATGTCTCAAGAGTCACAACTCATAATAAGTCTAATACAATCAAAAGTGCATAAAAGTAACTAAAATCAAAAGTGCAGAAAGAAACATAAGCTATGATACTCAGTAGCAGCAGCAAATAGCAGTCCATATCCATCATCGAGCTCGTGAAGGCCCAGCGTCGTCTGATGGATCAGTGACAGAACAACGAGGGTCCACGAAGGCCGCATCCAGATCCAAGTAGCGAATGACCCAAGGGTCATCGATACGATAGCCTTCACGACCAGGGTCTCGCTCCATAGGAATGGGCATGGAAGGATGGCGAAACATAGAATACCGAATATCATGCAGTGAGTTGCTGATGGCACTCATATGTAAGGTGGTCCGGTAATCCAGCTGAGTCCAATGATCATCCTCCAAGGTGAAGCGATCGCGGAGCATGGTCTGAAGAGACTCGAGAGTGGCAGGAGGAGGAGGAGGATCCTGTCCCAAAGGAGGGGCATCTGGCTCATCATCAGAATGCTCAGACACTACTGGTGAGCCAATAGCCGCCTGAAGCCTCCGTGCCTTAGAGAGGAAGGCAGGGGCAGGTAAGAATGGACACTCATCAAGGGGTACATGAAACGCACGAAAGATCATAGGAAGATATAATGCATAAACCAAGGATCTTGGTTTCTTCCTTGAATTAATCATCCAATCCATCATTGTACGTGGAAGATTAAATGGAACATGAAAGTGGAGATGATACAAAGACGAGATCTCGAAGTAGGTGACTTCATCAGTGGATCCCGCTTTGGGTAGAATGGTGTTAAAGATTATCCGATGAAGTTCATAGAAATAGGGATTGAGATATTTGGCCAAAAGCTTACGAGGACGTGTGTTCGGGGTACACAAGTCGTCCTTGAAGCTTTCAAGTGAAGACCCATCGGGAAATTGAAATGATTGAGCTTCAACAAGCTTTTTCCATGAGTTTGGCTCTTGGAGTTCAAGGTATTCGGCCAAATCGAAATCGTCAAAAGAGATATCAATTCCCGCAAACCATGAATATATATGTGTATCATCATGGATTAGGTTGCAGTAGAACATTTGAATAGCACTACGATAAATGACCGAATTTGTGGTGACAAGTTCATCAAGGCAAAGGTCATGAAAAAGTGCATCATATTGAGAGAAAATAGTAAAATTAATAGGGTATCCCGCAAACACCGGACGTGTCCGAAAATCACTAAACCAATCGTTTGATGCGTCGAGTGATACAAATAGTCGGTCGTCAAAAGTGTTTGGGTCATGTGGACGTGGAGGATTGAACAACGGATGGATAGGTGGTTGTTGTTCAATGGCCGGTGCAACGGGTGGTGCAACGGGCGGTTCAACGCGAGGAGGAGCATTCGACGAGGATGCTCCCTCGGTCCGAAGTCTCTTCCTACGATTGAACAAACGTGGAGCCATGACACAATAAAGATAATAAAGGAAATTGACATATAGAAAAGTATAGAATTATACCTCAAAGTAGTGATGAACAATGAAGGAGAATTGAAAGAGAGGCCTTCTCTTTGAGTTTGGGGAAGAGATGAGCTCTAGAAGTGAAAAACTAGGGTTAAGGTTTTGAGAATAAGGTTTTGGAGAAGTAGAAAAGGTGGAAATAGAGGTGAGGAAGAAGGAGATCCCGAATATAAGTGAAGGGTTTCAATTGGTCGGAATCAATATAAGCCATAGGATCTAAAATTGATCAACGGCTGAGGTTGTTCCCGGTTCTGGAACAGCCAGACCGAATTCGGCCCGAACTCTGGTAAGGGCAGAGTTCGGCTCGAATTCCGGATTCTGGTGATAGAACAGGAATCAGACTGAAAATTGGTTAAGTAGGAAAGACCAAAATAAAACAAGAGTATAAATACAGGGAAAGATCCAAGTGATAAACAAAGAATGACAGAGAGTGAACTCGAAGCAGCAAGGTGAAGTTGAATAATTAGTATTTCAGCCAGTGATAAATAAAAATGAACCGTGTAATAAACAAGGAATTACATCATAATTCAATATTTTGAAGCTGCCATGGGTTAGCTGCAGGGGCCGGATCCCAGCTAGCGGTAGTCCTGAGGACTAGTGCACCGTGTCGCGTATGCCTTATTGTCAGAAGGACCCTTTCGGCTTGTACCCATAGCAAGTTCACCATAAGAGAATCACGACATACTCGATATTTATGCAGGTTTATTTTAATTTATAACAGCTTCATCCAAAATTCTAAGTTTACGACAAAGAAAATTGAAGCGCTCTTCGGATAATGGTTTTGTAAAGAAATCTGCTAACTGATGATCAATGTCAATAAATTCTAAGTTAATCGGGCCATTTTGCTGATAATCACGCAAAAAGTGGTGACGTATTTCAATGTGCTTCGTGCGTCAGTGACAAATGGGGGTCTTAGTCAGATTTATATCACTAGTGTTGTCACAAAAGATTAGAATGTGCATGAAAGATAAGTTGTAGTCTTCTAGAGTTTTCTTCATCCACATAATTTGTGCACAACAACGCCCAGCTGCAATGTATTCAGCTTCTTTTGTGGATAGTGCGACAAAATTCTGCTTCTTGCTAAACCAAGAGACTAAAGCCTTTCCTAATAAATGATACGTACCGCTCGTACTTTTACGGTCGACCTTGCATCCGGCAAAATCAGCATCAGAGTAACCAATAAGGTCAAATGATGTTGACTTGGGATACCATAGGCCTACTGTAACCGTACCCTTAAGGTATCGAAAGATACGCTTAACAGCAGTCAAGTGTGATTCCTTAGGATTTGCTTGATATCTAGCACACAGGCAAACGCTAAACATAATATCAAGACGACTAGCAGTAAGATAGAGTAGACTGCCTATCATACCTCGATACTTACGTTGATCTATGGGTTTGCCGCTATCATCTGGTTCAAGTTTAGTTGAAGTAGCCATTGGAGTGCTGATTGGTTTGACGTTGTCAAGGTCGAATTTCTTCAGCATGTCCTTTGTATACTTCGATTGACAGATGAAGGTTCCATTTGACATTTGTTTCACTTGCAGTCCAAGAAAGTAGTTGAGCTCCCCCATCATGCTCATCTCAAACTCGGTCTGCATACACTTGACAAAATCTTGACAGAGAGTTTCATCGGTAGAACCAAATATAATATCATCTACGTATATTTGTACTAAAAGAATAGTGTCTTTGAAGGATTTTATGAAAAGTGTGGTGTCAATTTTCCCTTTTGAAAAACCTTTCTCAAGCAAAAAATTGTTTAGCCGTTCATACCAAGCTCTAGGGACTTGTTTGAGGCCATACACCAATTTCTTTAGCTTGAACACGTGGTCGGGAAATTTATGATTTTCAAAACCAGGGGGTTGTTTTACATAAACTTCCTCCTTAATAAAACCATTCAAGAAAGCACTTTTAACATCCATTTGAAATAATTTAAAATTTTGAAAATTTACAAATGCACAAAGCATCCGAATGGATTACAATCTAGCAACAGGAGCATACGTCTCATCGTAGTCGATACCTTCCTCTTGGTTGTATCCTTGGGCTACTAGACGAGCTTTGTTGAGTGTGACTGAACCATCTTCATTTACTTTGTTTCTAAAAACACATTTAGTACCAATAATCGAGTGATTAGCCGGTCTAGGAACGAGTTCCCATACTTGGCTCCTCTCGAATTGGTTGAGTTCCTCTTGCATAGCAGAGAACCAAAATTCATCATTGAAAGCTTCTAAAATATTTTTAGGCTCAATTTGTGAAATAAAGGCAGTGCTAGCAATTGAGACTCTTAATGATGATCTAGTAGTTACTTCACGTGAAACCTCATCTATTACCAAATTTTCTGGATGTGACGGTTCGAAAGAGAATTTCTTTGGCAAGCCCTCCAGAGAATTGGTTTCGGTTGTGGTGTTCATCGGAGTAGAAGTTGATGGCTCAACATCATCATCAAGAGTAGCTGCTGCACTGTCATCTTCATCAAAAGTCACATTAGTAGACTCTTCCATAATTAATGAGCGTTTGTTAAACACTCTATATCCCTTGCTCTTGGCAGCACAGCCAAGGAAAATACCATCGTCAGCTTTGGCATCAAATTTACCTAAGTTGTCTTTGGTGTTAAGGATAAAGCATCTACAACCAAAAACTCTAGAATAAGAAATATTTGGGGTTCTCCCAAACCAAAGCTCATAGGGTGTTTTCTTCGTAATAGGATGAATAAGCTCCCTATTTAAAATGTGGCATGCTGTACTGACAGCTTCAGCCCAAAAGTATTTCGGAAGTAAAAACTTGTTCAACATGACTCTAGCCATATCGCCAAGAGTCCTATTCTTCCGCTCCACAATACCATTTTGTTGAGGAGTTCTTGGACAAGAAAACTCATGATCAAAACCATTAGAATCACAAAACTTTTCAAAATCAGAATTTTCGAATTCGCCTCCATGATCACTTCGAATTTGAGTAATCATGTAGCCTTTTTCGTTTTGAACTTTCTTAACAAAAATCTTGAAAATCGAAATAGCATCACTTTTATTTGTAAGAAAGAAAGCCCAAGTAAATCTAGAAAAGTCATCAACAATAACAAAGGTATAGAGTTTTCCACCAAGACTGGCTACTCTACTAGGGCCAAATAAATCTATATGGAGTAGTTGCAGGGGTCTAGTAGTACTTACAGAGTTAATGGAATAAAATGAGGACTTGGTTGTCTTATTCAATTCACATTCGGCACATACCGTGTCCTTCTTGAATGTGATATCGGACAAGCCTCTAACTAGCTTCTTAGTCGATAGCCTGGATATAGTATCCATATTGGCATGACCAAGACGCTATTGCCATAGTAATCTTTCATCCTTATGAGCATATAGGCATCTACCTGTATTGTTAGTATCTCTAGACAAATAGAAAATATAAATATTTTCCTCTCTTATCCCTTCAAAAACGATGTCTCCTGTTGACCTATCATAAATAAAGCATTTATTTTGTCCAAAGTTAATGTCATATCCATGGTTAGCAAGAAGACTAATGCTGAGCAGGTTATGCTTTAACTCGGTCACAAGGGAGACATCCTTTATTACGGGAGAAGGAGGATGACCAATAATACCATTACCTATAATATAACCTTTTAGGTTGTTGCCGAAGGATACATATCCTTCTCTCTTCATCAATAGTGATGCGAAAAGATTTACGTCTCCCGTCATATGCCGCGAGCATCCACTATCGAGAATCCACTTACTCTTAGTTGAGGAGGGAAGGTCCACCTACATCAAGAGTAGATGTGACCTTTGGTACCCAAGTTCTTGAGGGTCCTGAAAAGTTAGTTTTCAAAAACCATGCATATATCTTTCTATCTACTAATCTTCTAATTCTACATTGTGGTGAAATGTGTCCATGTAAACCACAATAAGTACATGTAGCATTCCTATTTATATTAGAAGTATGCTGATGATGTCTATAAGTAGAGTGATGAGGAGTTGCATGATGATATGTAGAGTTAGCATGGTGATGATGACTATATATATAGTGATATGGAGTGGTATGGTGATATTGTCTATATGGAATAGCATGGTGATGATGTCTATATGTAGAGTAATGGTGATTATGTTTTTGTGCAACATAGTGATAATTGTATCTATGTGTAGCATGATAATTTTGTAACATATGAGAGTTATTTCTATGTGCATGAGGTTTGTGTGCTTTGTGAAAGTGTGTGTATATGTATGCATGTTTTCGTGCTGCAGGTGGATGACGTCGGTGACTAGTATGAGTAGTATCATGCTTTGTGTGTGACTCATGTGATTGGGTTTGAGGTTGAGCAACCTGTTTTCCCAATTTAGTCTCTAATTTCTTAGAGACAGCCTGCAGTTCAGTAATCTTAGCATTCGAACCAAATATCTTAGTAATAAAAATCTTGTGTCTACTCTTTTCTTCTGTAAGCTCCGTGTTGAGTGTTGTGATTTCTTGTGTTTGTTGTTCAATGCATGCTTCCGCATCATGCAAACTTATTTTAAGCTTAGATGCCTCATTTGTGACATCCGTGGATGAAGTGTCTCTAATGTTATCAAGCAGTAAAGAAAGTCTTTGAATTTCGACTTCATGACTTTTGATCTTTTTCTTGGCATGTTTGTATTTACCAATAACCTTTTTGTGATCATTAAGTAAATCGGTAAAAGCATCGCCAAGTTCATCAAAAGTGAAGTCATCAAGAGTTTTGTTTGATACCTTGTCGAACGTTGCCATTAGGCACACATTTGCTGTGTCTTGAGGAGAGTCATTTTCTTCCTCGGAGTCACTAGCTTCGCTTTCATGCCAAATGCTTGTGTTGGCATATTTCTTTGAGGAAGTCTTCTTGTATGGTTTCTCATAACGGTTGCTCTTCTTTAAGTATGGACAGTCTTTTTGGACATGTCCCGTCTTCTTGCAACCGTAGCAGGTTGGCTCTTCTTTGTCGTCTTCTTGTGGTTCCTTCTTTCTTCGGTTGAAGCGAAGGAATTTCTTGAAGTTGCGGACAAAAAGAGCTTGATCATCACCTTCCGAGTTGTCGTCATCCGTCTCTTCGAAGTCAGTCCTTCGTCGGTGAGCTTTGAGGGCGGTCTCCTTAGCCTTAGGAGAAGGCTCTTCGAAGTCCTTGAGGTCAAGCTCATAAGTCATCAGCTTTCCCATCAAGGTCTCCATGGACATGGTTGTGAGATCATTTCCTTCTATGATGGCTGTCACCTTAGGGTTCCAAATCTTTGGTAGCCCCCTAAGTAGCTTGCGAATCTTCTCGTGATTTGAATATTGTTTGCCGAACAAAAATAGGGGATTGATGATGTCGAGGAATCTTGTGAACATTTGCGTGATTGTCTCATTTGGCTTCATCTTGAAAGCCTCATATTCTTGAGTGAGACGGCTTATCTTTGATTCCTTGACTTGGGTGGTTCCTTCATGCGTCACTTCTAGAAGTCTCCATACTTCGTGAGAGGTGGTGCATGTTGAGACCCTGTTGAACTCATTCTTGTCTATAGCACAGAATAAAGCATTAATAGCTCTCGCATCTAGACTTGCCTGTTTCTTCTCCTCGACAGAATATTTGTCATGTGATTTCTCAACGAGATCACCATTGACAACTATCCTGGCGGGCTTTTTGTAACCGTCAGTGACGATAGTCCACAGGTCAAAGTCTAGCGACTTGAGATAAAAGCTCATCCTTGTTTTCTAATATGTGTAGTTAGTTCCATCAAATAGGGGAGGCCTATGAGTGGACTGACCTTTACCGTGATTGGAGATCAAGGATTATCTGGTTGTCATGGATCAGCTCTAGGATGTTAGTCCTTGTTGAGAGAACAGAGCTCTGATACCAATTGAAGAATAGATGGCAACTCTAGAGGGGGGGTGAATAGAGTGTATAACGATAATAGCCAATTAAAAAATAAACTATTTCACAAGCTAAAAAATAATCAGAGTAAATGCGGAAATAAACAAGGAACAAGAGAGCATACGCAAACACAGCCGATTTTAACCTGGTTTCCCTCGTGGAGGACTAGTCCAGGCCTGAGAAATGTAGCTCAGGATTAAATCCACTATTTGTGAAATAGCAGTTACACCCCATGCCTTTTCTTCAGAAGAGCACGTCAACTTCTTACAAAGAATCGCAGTGGCGATGCTTGGAATTTTCCAAGCGACTTCTTGAACTCTTGCACAAACTCCTAACTGAGAGATGCTGAGCACTTGAGGCTTAGGGAGCTTGTGACTAGTAGATGAAGAAGGGTATGGCTTATATTGAGCTTTAGAGAGAAGAGAAGAGAAGATTGGATGAATAAAAATGAGAGAATTCATGGCCTATTTATATGATACCAGTAGGCAGAATTCGGCCAGAATTCTGGTAGGAATTTTCAAATATTTGGCCGTTGGACAACTAGCAACCAGCCAACCCTAAAAATTAGGGTACTGATTTTTAGGGGACAGAGTTCGTCCCGAACTCTGTGTGGAGGCAGAGTTCGGCCCGAACTCTGTCTCCAGAGCACATAATAGGTCTTTTGGTCCAATGGGCTTATTTGGATGTGTAGAGCTTATGGATTTTGGGTAGGTTATAGGTTAAGTCTCAAGAGCTTAGCACAACTCAGCTTACATAAGTCTAGAATCAATAAATTTATAAAATACAGACTCAAAAAAGACTTGTATTTGCAAAACTGAGCTGTCGTCTGACTTGAGCTGGATGTAGTCTTCATGTGTCGTATTAAATTATCACAAGTCAATTCTGTCAATATTTGGTTGACTGTGACTTTGTGTCGACAGTAGTGGTACCTAAAGCAGAGATGAAGGTCAATGAAGAACTTTTTCCTACTATTAAGAAGGAAGTGATTCCTAAAGCCGAGATAGATGTGAAGGAGGAGGTGGCACCAGAAGGCAGTTGTACCAGGAGTTCCAGTTATCCAGCTCCTATGGATATTGATCTTGCTGGCGTAGATCGTATATATGTGCAGTGGCTGAGGATGGAGATCTCTCTGCGCCTGCATAGAGTGTAGAGCAGTATGATAAGAATTTTGACCGAATTTGTTTTCGGTAGACTTATTTCTGGGTTAGACTTGGATGTTTTCACAACTCTTGATGTTTCTTATTTTCTGGACATGGTTATTATGTAAACTTGGATGTTTTTGGATGCTATTATCTAGACTTGGTTATTATCTAGAAATTTAACGGAGGGTTGCTCCTGGTCTATTTTTATAAACTGTGGTATGTTAAATGCATGGTAATTATCTAAAAATTCAACGGAGGGTTGCTCCGGGTCTATTTTATTAAACTATGATATGTTAAATGTATGGTTATTATCTTGTAGATATCTATTTCTATCAGGTATGGCAGGACACAGAGGATCGTACCACCGTAGCGGTAGAGGAGTATCTCGTGGAGGTAGACGTTCTACCGATGGATGGAATGGTACTCCGTTACTGGATGACGGTGCCGGTTCCTCGTCTCCTAGTACTCCTGTATCCAAGCCCCTCAGATCTCAGTCTGCGTCGATGGTACGTGGCAGTACTCCTGGGATGGACAGTTCCAGGCCTGATCCTATCCCGTCTAGTAGTGTTCCTCCTACGGACGGTACAATGGAGACGGAGGAGCGGGTGGAGGAGGTTGCACCTACGTCGTCTCCATGTGATCTGAGCGATCCCCCATTCGCCCCTCTGGACGAGACGAGGATGGAGATTTGGTCCGACGGGCCTACAAAGTAAGTTAATTCGTTAACATTTATATATACTTATAGCTATATATTCATGAATTTAATTATTATTGTGTAGATATCATCTCCCATCAGTTCAGAGGGCATTTGGCTATTTCTGAGGTCCAACTACGGGGGCCCTTGGATCAACTACTTGGATGCCTCGGAAGAGAGTAAGGCATTCTGATTTACCCACTTCAAGGTAACTAAAGTGCATTGCTTTTAGTATAAATCATCTTTTATGCATATTATATAACTAACTAATTTAATTCTTGCAGAAAATATATTTTTATCCACCACACCGTGCTGATGATCGAGATTCCTTGCCGTTGCCGCCGAGTTGACTCGGGATGCGATCGACGCCAGAAGGCTCGAGACCGCTCTGAAACACTGATCCAAGGTTGGATCACGCCCGAGCAGTGGACTGCCATGAAGGCTGATTCGACACTCCAAGGTACAAGGAACGGTCGGAGAAGGCGAAGGCGGCTAAGACGAGGGCAGGGAAGTGGTGTGGTGGCTCGATTCCCATGATGGAACATTTCTGTCGCCTGGTATGTGTTTTACTGTATATATATTTTAATAAAAGTTGGAATAAAATGTTTAATTTTAATGACAAATAAATTATGATAACATATAAAGGGGTGAGGACGCCAAGGGAAGGAGGAAAGTTCATCGATAATCGAACATGCATAGCTATGTAAGTATTACTTTACGTGTCACTAACTTTAGTATAACTTAAGAAATATGCAATATACATCCATAGACGTGGAACAACTAGGTTGGTAGTAAATATTATGCTTATCGAGATGCGCACTTTCTAGGAGAAGAATCGTAGCTAGATCGTGAGATGACTAGTACATCTACGGAGGGAAGGGCTGGTACTTCCTCGCCGCCCCCTCAGCTCGGACGTTGGACGAGCTCTGGATAACCGTCGTTGGTGGTCTTCAGAGGGGTACGTACTACAGTACGAAATCCTATGGTACCTTTGTGGTGACACAGTCATCCAGGATCACCTTTGCCAGTGTGTATTCCGACAGTCCTCACAGGAGTCCGTTTGAGTGGAGGAACTCCGTCGCCAGCTTACTGAGTATGACGAGCTATTGCGGAGGATTATGGAGAATCAGACAGACGATGCGGACCTCACCGTACGATTTGATATGCTCGAGCGCACCATTAGGGAGACGGGCGAGAGGACGTATCATGCCATTCAGACGGTGCAGGAGAGGGTGGATCTTGCCGTTCACGCGTTGCACGGATCGCAGGTGGCCATTGGCGAGCAGGTTTTGAGGCTGGGCTGTTATGGATTCTACCAACTCCAGACTGCTAACTATGGAGCAGACACTTCCTGGTTATGCGTCGGCATCCATATTGACTGTAGCAGTTCTACTGCCTCCTCTTCCTTTCACCGTGATGCTGACCTCGGTGCAGTATAGGTTCATGATGTCCCAGATACGGGACTGCCTACTCCTCCTCATCCTGACCAGGCGTAGTAGTCCTTTATTGGACTTATTCATTTGTTGTGTTGGTGACCCATTGTTGGGTCTTTATGTATTTATTTTATACACTTACTTACAATTTGTGTTATGTTATGTTGAATATTATCGGACACTTTTTATTGCCATTTGGTAGTGGATTTGTATCCACCGGGCTATTTCCATCTTTTTGATTGTTAGATTCTATTTATTTGATTATTGTAGTGCATTTTTATCATTTGTCTCTATATTGGTTTACCGGTGTTGAGTGTTCCACCGAAGGGGTCGGCAAACCCAAGGAATTCTACGGAGGGTTGCTCTGGGTCTATTATTTGTAAACTATCACTCTAAATGCAAGTACAATGCTTTACAATGTAACTGCCATTTATATAAAAAGCATACAACATTTTTTTTACATTTTTTTGGAGTTAGCAACGTTTAGCGACGCAAGCATACGTCGCTAAGGTGTATCGAAACGTCGTAAACCTAAGAATCAGAACATCGCTGAATGTCACAGAATGTCGCAAAAATGATGATGTAGACAATATTACAGGTCAACAACTTTAGTCAGGCAACGTCGCTATCATCGTCGCTAAGTTCGTATAAATACGTCGCTATACAAGTATCGAAATGTTCACTGGATGTCGTCAAACGTCGCTAAAATGGTGACATGGCAATCCCAAATTGGCAGATATGGAGTCGCTAACTTTGCAGTTTACGTCGCTAACTGTTGAAATGGCAGCGACAATTAGAAACAAATTTGTACGTCGTAGATTAGCAACGCAATGTCAGTAAACGTCGCTACTTGTGAAAAAATCTAGCGTGTTGTGTCGCAGACTTACGTCGCTATAGCGACAAACAACGACGTTTCTCTAGTTAGCGACCATGTTTTACGTGACATTGTCAAAATGTTGCTAATTTCATCGCCGATTTATTTTAGCGACATATTTTTGATGTTTAGCGACGTCATCTGGCGTCACCAATGTGACATATTTTGGTAGGAGACCCACACGGACAGCCAGTTCCAACAGACAATCTTCAGATGCATTAAACCAGTTAATCTCATGCTAACATTGCAAGGATATTCTCCCTCAGATGCAGTATATAATTGGCGAAGATATGGATTTTGACGGGTTTTATCACAGCCGCATCGTCAGATGATACACTACCTGGTCTCAAACCCCTTAAGCGGGAACTATACTGATCGGATTTGCAATGAAAGATGTCTTTGTTGTGCTCTCCCCGACGGTGACATATTGTTCCTACCTAGCCTCTTGGAAAGGAGTCAAATCCTATGACATCTTTCTTGGGTAGCTGGCATAGGCATACCGAGATAAAGATAAATTCTTTAACATCTCAGGCAGGTATACCAGTGTGTCTCTCTTATGAAAGCCCGTCGATCCTTTGTCGACTTGGGCTGAGAGAATACAGCTACAGCCTCTCTAAAGAGGAAAGCTGGCTTGTTAAAGAGATGCATCGTAGATAGAAAAGTTGTACCGTTCATCAAGCTAAGCAGAGTTCTATAATCTTGATTCTCTAGCATAGATCTTCGGGACTCAGGCAGATCATACTGAGGAAAAGGGACGTGGGACAGGTCTACATGGTATTCAGACACTCAGAATGCAGATGCCAGCTCCGCAGCATGAGGGTCTTCCCTCAAATCAACTGCAAAAGACAAACACAGAGTTAAACTTCTGAAAAGATTTTTTTTCCTGAATAATACCCTCTGATAATCATAGATGGCACAGGGAGGAAGAAACAGTCCTCAGCCAGTACATGCAATTCTCGAGCTAGATGGTGCATCACATCAACTAGCACATGGTCTGTGTATAATGGCAGATGGCGCAGCATGCTGAGAATATAGCAGATGGCAAATGGCATCATTGGTTATGATTTTTTAGCCCAACACTCTAAAAGAGGTGGCGCAATGTGCAGATGGCGCAAAGCATCGTCCAACACTCTGAAAGAGGCGGTCGATGTTGGCATTGGTTGCACTTCATGTGAATGGCACGAGCAATCCTACTTTCGTCTTTTCCATTCAAGTGCCTTACGTTCTAGTGATGGGTTCGCCTCTTCGGCTCCCGCCGACGGCATGATGTGTTGTAGCACCCTCAGCGGGGGCACACACAAAGTGGCTTCGGCCACTTTTTTTCTCTTCTCATCGGCGGTGGATTTCTTCGGGGCCATTACGATCGTGATGAAGCTTCAAATGTTTCGAAAGTTAGGGAAGAGGAAGAGTTTGAGAGAGAGAAATTACAAAGTAAAGTATTTTCTCTCTCCTTTCGACTATTTATACCGAGGCCAAGCCGCATAATCGCACGATCACTGCCTGAAAGTCGGGTCGGTTATGATACTGCTCTGCGCCAACCACTTCTTATTCAAAGTATTTTAAATTTTGATGCTTTTCAAAATTTGAAAACTTTGAAGGGGGTCTTGTAGAAGCCTAAAAAGTACACTCAGCACCATGCGCTACTCATAAGAAGCGTGCTTTCAGATCATCAAGTGGCGCCATTCATCAGATGGCGCTAGACATCAAATGGTGCCAGACATCAAGTGGCGCTACCCGCCACGTGGCCATCTTCTCGGAGAAGCTAAACAATTATCATCATGACTGACAGCACGTCAGTCTAGAAAAATTTGTTCGAATCCCGAGCGTGTGGCGCTCCAGGAGATTTTGTCAAACATATCAGATCCGCTATAAATGATGAACAGTTGTCTTGCCATCTGTTGTTGGCATGAGATGATCATTAGTATTATATTAATCAGTAAAATACTAAACAGCAGTTAGCGCCTAGCGCCAGCAAGTAGCGCCTGGCGCCACCTAGCAGTGGTTCCTTTTGATCAAATCATCCTGAAGCAGTTAGATTATGTGGCACATGCCACTAATCTCGAAGAATGTATACGTGATACTGCCTAACCAAGCGCATATCAATTACAGCACGCCACACGTCCAAGCAGTTAAACTAACTATTTGTGCCAAGGGGTGAATAGCGCGCCACTTACAACGTGCGCCAATCAGGATAACTACTTAATAGTTATCTCTAGAACTATAAATAGAGTTTCAAATCACTTGCAAAGAATCACTAATGATCAAAAACTCTCGAGCATTTGCTGTAGCACTCACCAAAGGCTTTATTCTTCGATATCGTATCCTCCAAGGGATAAAGTAATCGTCTTCTGATCAGATTCCTACAGTTGTACTTTCCCAGAAATTAATTGTACTCTTGTACTTTCTTTTTTCTAGTTTGTAAAGGAATACTTTTGTTTTTGTAAACATCTACAGCTGGTAGAGGGATACGACTACCGAACTTTTGATGCAGTCTTAATGATGGTTCGGAGGTACGAGCTTATCCAACAAAGGTTGGCGATAAGGACTGGGCCAAAGAGGTCCCATGCCCAGAGTAGGGGTGGAGGAGCAGTGAATGGAACGTCGGCACCAGTACCGGGTATTCGTATTTATGATTAAGGGGCACCGTGGAGGCCGACGGTACCTGCGTTAACAGCACCAGTTCGGCATCAACAACCGAGGAACCAGCAGCAGCACCAAGGGATGCCCATAGGTATTACTGTGGGTAAAAGAGGGCACACTAGGGATGTGTGTCGGGCAGCTAATGGTTATGCATGAGGTATGGTAGCCCAGACCAGGATCGCCAGCTGCCCTATGATACAGAGGCCAGGAGGGCCAGTTCAATAATTTTCGGTATTGCCAGCTCTAGGGGAAGCACCGATCACAGGACCGGCATTGGCAGTGAGGCCATTAGCCAGCAACTGCCGATGCAGGCTCAGATGTTTCATCAAGCACAGAATCTGGGAGGCCAACAGAGACCGCAGCAGTTTGGTCAAGGAGGACAGCAGCAGGGAGCCCAGCATGGCCAGGGTCAGGCTTTCATATTGTCTTTGGGAGGCACTAGCATCAGGCGACATGGTTGCAGGTACTACTTATGTTACCTCTTTTCATGCAGTAGTATTTTTATTTGGAGGGCTACCCATTTTTTGTATCTGTATGATTTGTGACATACATGGATTGGAGTTCGAGGCATTAGAGAGAGGATGAATATACTCACTAGTAATGGGCTCATAGGAGTTAGCAAAGTGTGCTTAGCATGTCTGGTCGTTGTGTGTGGCATTTGTTGTCCGTATCTTGATTGAGTTCCCTATGGGCAAATTCGACCTAGTCCTGGGCATGGATTGGTTTGATACAGTCATACGATGATAGATTATCGAGGTTGTAGGTTAGTATTTAATATTCCAGGAATTGAAGAGTTCACCTTTGTGCGATCATTGGAGGATGAATCCAAGGGCATAGTTGCAGCGAGCAGTAGCAGCGGAGGAGAAGGTTCCTAGGGTAGTCGAAGAGTTTCTTGATGTTTTTTCAGATGAGCTTTCAGGTTTACCACTAGTAAGAGGTGTAGAGTTTTGCATTGAGTTGAATCCTGGAACGAAGCCTATAGCCAGCGGGTTTACAAAATATCAAAGCCATAGTTGGACAAGCTTATCAGCAAGTGAAGAATTAAAGGTAAAGAAGTTTATTCTAGATAGTGAATCGCCCTAGGGAGCACGGTGATTCTAGTACCCAAGAAGCTAGGATGGGATGACACAGATGTATTGATTATAGGCAGTTGAATGGAGTGACAGAAGAACAAGTATCCACTTCCAAGGATTGATGACTTGTTTGATCAGAGTAGAGCAAGAGTTTTTGAAGATTGACCTTGGTCTGGGTATCAAAGTGAGAGTCCGGGATCAAGCATACCCAAGACAGCATTTAGATCGATGATATGGCCATTATGAGTTTATGGTGATGCCATTTGGATTAACTAATGCCCAGCAGTATTTATGGACTTGATGAATCATCATTATGCATATTTGGATATTTTTGTGGTAGTATTTATAGCCGACATCCTCTATTCAGTAGTGAGGATGAGCATGAGAAACATCTTCGAATAGTTTGTAGACATTGAGGGAGCATAAAATTTATGTGAAGCGTAGTAAATGTGAGTTTGGTTGGATCGCACATCGTTCTGGGATATCATTTCTGGAGCAGGAGTGTCAGTAGATCCGAAGAAGGTTAAGCAGTAGAGAATTGGCTATTCCGAAGATAGTAGAAGATGTGCGTAGTTTTCTGGGACGGTGGATTATTACAGAAGATTCATAGCATACTTTGTAATATTTCACTCCTTTGACACGTTTAACACATAAGGAGGTAGAGTTTGTTTGGTCGCAGAGTGTCAGGCATCATTTGAAGAATTGAAGAAAAGATGATCTCAGACCCGATCTTGACGCTTCCAGTAGGATCGGGGGTTTACAGTATATTGTGATGCATTCGGGAAGGATCGTGTGTGTATTGATCCGCATGGAAGGGCGATAGCTACATCTCGACATCTTCGGGGTCATGAGCAGAACTATCCGACCCATGACTTCGAGTTACCGGTAGTGCTATTTTTGCTTAAGTTATGGAGGCATTACTTGTATAGGGAGCGAGTAGAGATTTACACTGATCATAAGAGCTTAAAATATGTATTCACCCAGAGGGACCTGAACATGAGACAGAGAAGATGGATGGAGTTACTGAAGGATTTGATGTGATCTTCAGTATTATCCAGGCAAACGAATGTGGTAGCAGATGCCTTGAGCATGAGAGGTGGTGCATTCATCTTGACCTGCAGGGCATTCTAGAAGATCTTCAGGAATAGGAATTAAAGTGATCTTGTCGCAGGATACA
>JANAVB010039361.1:0-42617 GCA_029216955.1 Iris pallida | reverse complement strand
GGGGGGGGGGGGGGGGGGGGGAGCGTTGCAAGGGCCTTAACTTGAAAGAAGATCAAAAAATTTGAATTTTATATCACTTTAGCGGAGTTTGCATGAACATAATACCGTTGCAATCTTGTTGAATGTTTGTAATGTGGAAAACGACTCCAATGAAAACCTAACAGTGTAACATAAAATATACCTAGACATATAGACAAATGTATCTAGTATCTTGCATCTTCTTAAAAAATATATCATTTTTAATATGTACAATTGTTATTATAATATATTAATATATATATATATATATATATATATAATATATATATATATATACTAGTCATAACCCGTGCCCATAGGGCATGGTTCATTAAGGTATTTCCCCTCAAAATCTTGGACCCCAATTTTAAACGAACAATAATAATTATGAGACCCCCATCAAAATATTAAATCCCAACCATGCTGGATGTGAATTTCTTTGGATTCCCCATAAAACTCCACTCTCAATAATGCTCATCACAACCATTATGAGTGCAAACCCCACTCTTTGGATTTTCCATAAAATTCCACTCTCAATAATGCTCATTTCCCATAAAACCCCACTCTCAATAATGCTCATCCACAACCATTATGAGTGCAAACTCCACTCTTTGGATTCTCCATAAAATCCCACAACCGTTGATTCACCAAGATTAAATACCAACCACTCTTTATCTTGGCACAGTCAGCCCTAGGATTCAAAAACCTTTGTGTTTTGTATAATATATATATATATATATATATATATATATATATATACAATCATTTTTTCAAAGTCCATTTTTTAATGTCCAAAGCATTCATTTTAGATTTTTTTTTCTCCATGGGACGACTCGGATTCGACCATCAGTTCGGACCCAGTCCAGTCGGGTCCGACCCACTGCCCATCCGGATTCTGTTGAATTTCTATCCGGACCAGTCCAATCTGTCACCTCCTGGGACTAAGTCCGGTCCGGTCCAGGACCGATCAAACTCAGTTAACATTGAGCCTGGGCCGGCCGGCCTATACACACCCTGACTCTGCTCCAATTGGTTCACGGTAGGCCTGTCAATGGTAGCTTATTGGTCGGATATTGGCATTACCATATCCGAACCATTAACTATCAGATATATCCGATAACTATCCGATACCGATCGGATAGAAGTTTTGGCTACCGTATCCATTACCGATAATTTTAACGGATATCGGATAATATCCGAACCAAAAGATTACTAAAAAATATTTAAAAAAGGGAAGAAAAAAATCAGAACCAGCAGATTTTGTCAAGAAACAACAGATTTTCACATTGAAACGACAGATTTTGTCTAGAAACAGCAGATTTCCACATTGAAATATCAGAAGCAGCAGCAGATTTTCACATTGGAACAACTGATTTTATCAGATATATGTGCAGATTTTTACATTAAAATATCATAAGCAACAGATTTCATGCATACATTGAATACATTTGCACCAAAAAAATTCTCCACACAAGCACATATAAAATAGTCCCATGTATACATTGAATATATTTAAATTTATTAAATAATTTAAATATTATTGGTTCGGATATTATTGGTCCGAGTATGACACTTACCGTATCCGTATCCGATATCCGATAAATATCCGATATGATATCCGAATCCGTATCCGAAATTTCGGATATTTTCGGTTCGAATACGGATCGGATACGAATTTTCGGTCTACCATTGACAGGCCTAGTTCACGGTTCTTGCTTACGAACGGTATCCATCCAAAACAAATCCAACGGCTATCATCCCCCACAAGTCAACAAGGACGAGTAGAACTAATATTATTGGCCATTCTAGAACCTTCCGCCATGGTGCACACGGTTCGGATCCATCCATCCAGAACAAATCCAACGGCCAGGGAACCCCCACAACTGCACCAATCCGAGTAGAATTCTTACGCGAATTATATTCGGATTGGCCGATATAATGGTCAATAACCAATAGAAATTTCTAGAAACAGTCGGAAAAAGTTATATAAAAGCTCGATCGACCCCGCTCATCTATCTCAATTGTGCAATAACATAAACTAGGGGTTTCTCTCTACAATCTCCTTTAATTCCACAAGTTCTTTAGATTTTCGAGTTTCATCATATTTCCAATGGCGGGGAAGGGAGATGGACCGGCGATCGGGATCGATCTCGGGACGACGTACTCGTGGCGTGGGAGTATGGCAGCACGACCGCGTCGAGATCATTGCCAATGACCAGGGGAACAGGACGACTCCTCCTACGTGGCCTTCACCGACTCCGAGCGCTTGATCGGCGACGCGGCCAAGAACCAGGTCGCCATGAACCCGATTAACACCGTCTTCGGTGAGTTTTTTCATGCCAGATCTTTGATTTCTGTTCCTCATTGAAGTTATACGTATCGGTACTAGAAGAGAATATCTAGGTTGTGATTATATCTAATTTTCAAGCAATTTTGTGTAGATTAGTATGGTTGCCTTGTTGTAATATTAAATCTAGGTTTTGATTAGATCTAATTTTCAAGTAATTTTGTGTAGATTAGTACGGTTGTCTTTTTGTAATGTTAAATGTTTGAAGGTTTTGTAGGATCTGTTTGATAACGGTGTTTTCATCCGTTTATGAATGAAACTCTGCATGCTAATTTTTCTGAGATTCTGATTTTAGCCGGCTCAAATTTTTCCCCAAAATTGATATAATGTAATTTTGGATGACTTTATAAACAATCCAATTCGGTAGGTTTTATTGTTTAATTTATGTATATCATCACAAAAAATAATAAACTATTCACCTAGACATTTCTATTATTTCATGTGTTTTTATTATTTTTTAATTTTATTTATGTAATTTTTTTTACAACTGTTCGTTAATGAATTACCCAGCTAGCCTGGTTTAAAAGTTGCTACATAAAACCATAAAAAATCGAACCCCTTGTAACCACAATCGGTACTCTAAAACATCTCATAACAACCCTTGTCCCTGACAATTGCCAAGGAGACCCGTAGGCTTATGGTGTATTTGGTAAGGTATTTTCACTAGTTTTGGAGCCGTTTAAGTGTTTAATTTTTGTTTGTTTATATTCTTATCAAAAATTAACTGCTAATATTATATTATATTTCTTATTTATCTTTTGTTTCTCTAAGAATACATCTTTATGGTCCATTTGACGTGGTAGTGAATTATTAGTATAAATTTTTTATTGTCAATTTAATTTGATAGTTGATGTTTTTCTCTCAACATTTATAATCTATAACTTATCAAATCATTTTAAGTGTATAAACTATTGTTTGGGTTTATAATCTTTCTCTGAGAGGGTTATAATTTACAACTTACGAACTTATTTTAAGTGTATAAACTATTGTTTGGAAGTATAATCTTTGTTTGGGAGGGCTTAAGATTGTTTAAAAGCTGTTACTTAAAATCGACCAAAATTAAAACTTAATAACAAGTGATTGGTACTTTATCTCAGATACCTAACAATTTCCAAGCAGACCTTAATTTCTGTTTGGAAGTTATGACTGCTCTTTTTTATTATATTCGAAAAGATAATCGTAGTTGTTCCTGTCCATTAGCTATTTTTAATTTGTAGTAGCCGTTAGTTCCCTAGTTGTTTCTGTCCACTAACTATTTTTAAATTGAAATAATTCCTTTGGTTTCATCCCGACTATTAGTAATTCCTATTGGATCTGTATCATTTTGACCTAATGGTATACGCTTGTTAATGTTTGTTCTTCAGATGCGAAGCGTTTGATTGGCAGGAGGTTCAGCGATGCCTCTGTTCAGAGTGACATCAAGCTATGGCCTTTCAAGGTCATTCCTGGCCCTGCAGACAAGCCAATGATTGTTGTCCAGTACAAGGGAGAGGAGAAGCAGTTTGCTGCGGAGGAGATCTTCCATGGTCCTGATAAAGATGCGCGAGATCGCCGAAGCCTATCTCGGGTCCACTATCAAGAATGCCGTGGTCACTGTCCCTGCCTACTTCAACGATTCTCAGCGCCAGGCCACCAAGGACGCGGGCGTCATCGCTGGCCTCAACGTTATGAGGATCATCAACGAGCCCACTGCTGCCGCCATCGCCTACGGTCTTGACAAGAAGGCTACCAGCGTCGGTGAGAAGAATGTGCTCATTTTTGATCTCGGTGGTGGTACCTTTGACGTGTCTCTCCTCACGATCGAGGAGGGCATCTTTGAAGTGAAGGCCACTGCTGGAGACACCCACCTTGGTGGCGAGGACTTTGACAACCGTATGGTGAACCACTTTGTCCAGGAGTTTAAGAGGAAGAACAAGAAGGACATCAGCGGCAACCCGAGGGCGCTCAGGAGGCTGAGGACAGCTTGTGAGAGGGCGAAGAGGACTCTTTCTTCGACTGCCCAGACCACGATAGAGATTGATTCCCTTTTCGAGGGCATCGACTTCTACTCGACTATTACCAGGGCCAGATTCGAGGAGCTCAACATGGACCTCTTCAGGAAGTGTATGGAGCCCGTTGAGAAGTGTTTGAGGGATGCCAAGATGGACAAGAGCACTGTTCACGATGTTGTCCTTGTTGGTGGCTCCACCCGAATCCCCAAGGTGCAGCAGCTTCTTCAGGACTTCTTCAACGGGAAGGAGCTCTGCAAGAGCATTAACCCGGACGAGGCTGTTGCCTACGGTGCTGCTGTCCAGGCTGCCATCCTGAGCGGCGAAGGCAACGAGAAGGTTCAGGACTTGCTTCTGCTGGATGTCACTCTCTCCCTTGGTCTCGAGACTGCTGGAGGGTGATGACTGTTTTGATCCCAAGGAACACCACTATCCCCACCAAGAAGGAGCAGGTCTTCTCCACCTACTCGGACAATCAGCCTGGTGTCTTGATCCAGGTGTACGAAGGGGAGAGGACAAGGACCAAGGACAACAACTTGCTCGGCAAGTTTGAGCTCTCGGCATCCCTCCTGCCCCTAGGGGTGTTCCTCAGATCACTGTTTGCTTTGATATCGATGCCAATGGCATCTTGAATGTCTCTGCCGAGGACAAGACCACTGGGCAGAAGAACAAGATCACCATCACCAACGACAAGGGGAGGCTCAGCAAGGAGGAGATCGAGAAGATGGTGCAGGAGGCTGAGAAGTACAAGTCGGAGGACGAGGAGCACAAGAAGAAGGTGGAGTCCAAAAATGCCTTGGAGAACTATGCCTACAACATGAGGAACACCATCAAGGATGACAAGATTGCCTCGAAGCTACCTGCTGACAAGAAGAAGATCGAGGATTCAATTGACCAGGCCATCCAGTGGCTTGATTCCAACCAGCTGCGGAAGCTGATGAGTATGACGACAAGCTGAAGGAGCTTGAGAGTATATGCAACCCAATCATCGCCAAGATGTACCAGGGTGCTGGTGCTGACATGGGTGCAGGCATGGACGAGGATGGTCCTGCTCCTTCTGGCGGCAGCGGTGCTGGTCCCAAGATTGAGGAGGTGGATTAAGCAACCATTCTCCTCTGGGCTGTGGATTATCTAGTTTTTGTTCGATTATTTTTTTTTTGGGTTTTGAACAATGTGGCCTTCATTTTATCTTCTAATATAGTAGTTATATTCTGTATGTCTCTGTCTGCCTTTGTGGTTTATGTGATGTTCTTGGTATCTGTCATGTGCAATGAGTTCCTTGTGAGCTGAGCAACGGGGATTTAAGGTGCTTCTGTTCCGAACAATTGGGAATTGAAGTTCTTCTTCGAAAAAAATGTGAATTAGGTGTTGTGGAATTGTTCAGAGCTTTGTGGCTTTAGCAATGCTACCACAGGTCATGAGCTATGGAAGTTGTTGGGAGAATGTTTAATGTCAGGTTCTCTTTTAATCTCAACTCCTTTCACACATTTGATGACTGAGGCTATTGTTTGAGTGTGTCTTCAGGGGGGAACACATCAGTCGATGAGCAACATAGGATTCTACGCCTAGAGCAATAAAGCAACAGCTCAGTCGGTTATGATAAAGCAACATGTATTCTTCAGGGTCTCGAAGATCAACTTGAAAGCCATGTGGTTCCTTGATTGAACAAAGGATGCACACATGGACAGTACTACACCTAGTAGTATCTACCTGACTGCTTGAGGAGGAGCCAACTGTGAGTAGATTTGCTACAATTCTGGCTGCAAACCTGTGAGTAGTTCATGGTGTTTTCCCATGTAGGAGACAAACCTGAGACCTTCCATGTGAAGTTTCATGGTTCTGGTTCTGCTAGTAATTTCTAGTACACATTATAACTAGATGTTATAGGTGTATACAAGGGTAAATTGCAAAAAAAAAAAAAAAATTCCTTAGATCTACGAAAAATGCAATTAAAGACTCATTGTTTTGAACAATCCATTACGTTTCAATTATGCTCAAATGTCCCCCTTTCTGTTAACTGGTGTTAAGTTAGGACTGTGATGACCATTTTACCCCTCCCTCACTCTCTCCCTCCCTCTCTCTCTCCGGTGGTGGGAGGGGGGAGGAGACGCGGAGAGGAGGGAGGCGAGGAGGAGGAGGGGGCGGGGAGCTGGCCGACGGAGGGAGGAGAGGGTGCTGGCCGGCGGAGGGAAAGGGGGGGAGGGGGACTGGTAGGAAAAAAGGGGGGAGGGGGGGGGGGGGGGGGGGGGGGAACTGGTAGGGAAGGGGGGAGGGTAGTTTAGATATTTTATATTTTTTAAAAAAACGTCATTAACGGCCATTTCTAACGTCTATCAGACGGTAGGGTCCATTTTGAACAAGTCATGTATTGCGGGGGGTCTTTATTTGCTAATTTTGGCTAATATGTCTTTCTATGCAAAAGGTGACGATCTAACGATGGATTCTTTACAATTTACTTGTATACAATTGCAACAGAGGTATTAGTCCCTCAGAGTTCTGTAGATGTCAAGTATTAGTCCCTCATAATTCTTTAGATGTGATTCTTTTCAATTCTAAACATGTTTTTGCACATAATTCAGTCTCTTGAATTCCAAACTGCAAGTCTGCAACATATATGTAGATCTTTCAGAACCTTTATATTGCTCGTCATCCTGCAATTACAAAAGTACTGCAATCTTATTACCCTGTACAAAGAGCATGTTTGAAGCGTTAGCTATGAATCCATAGATTGTAGTTTAAGATGCAGTATTTGCAAATCTATGAGTGTAATATACTTGGTTGATGGTTGAGTGATACTTCTCTGGACGTATCTGTGTGTGTTCTACATGAGACGTCTCTGGCATGCTACTTCCTCAACACCCATGTTGGATAAGGGTTTTCCATCTCTAGTCACCAAAGAGAAGCAAAACATGGTTGGAAGTGAAAGTGATGGCGGAGATCATGCAAACATTATTTGTACTGATATTGTGTATTTGTACATTTATGCTACTTGCTCAACACCAATGTCAGCTAAGTCCATGTCTAGGCACCAAAAAAGAGTCAAAGACCAAAACATGCTGAAAGTGAAATTGATTTAGCATGGTGGTTGATCATGCAAACATTATTGAGATACAGAAAGTAAAATTTACATGCAAATGGTTCTTTCTAGGACTTGCTTCAATCTAGTTACAATCCAAAACATGTATAAGTATGACTGCGATCTAATGTATAAATGTATATAGATATATTTAATGTGCATATATAACTATCCTTGCTGTAGACTGTAGTCGTATCCTAGGTAGTTGAATTTGCCTTATTTGAATCTATATGGAGTATGTGTCATCCGAATCAATTGCCTATGTAACCTAAGTGTTGGGAACGCGGTGTGACCCGAACCGGAGTTGGTCCATGAGGTGCGATATTGAATTGTGCCCATATGCCTTAAAAGAGAATTCTCATGTAAGGCCTGAACCAATTCCAATTATCTATACCACATGATCCCACCTCCTAACTGATGTGGGACTAAATTACCAACTCCATTGTCACCTCCCATTTGAGCGCTCAACAGGAAATGATATACAATCCAACACTAAGTATATATAAAACTCATTTGTTTCATTATCCTATGCTAGTGTCTGAAACTGTCATATGGATTATGTGACCATTAATTGGTCAAGTGGAAAACATTTCTGCTTTTATTAGTTATGATTCATCAAATTTCTGGTTGACGTTCTCGGTGGCCTTCACACAACTTATGGTGGCTGTATGTTGAGAGTAAATAAGGGACTTTAGTCCCACATCGGTTAGATGTAATATGAAGAGGGGTTGGACCCTCTATAAGTAGTAGGCAGTAGCCCTCAATAATATCATCTGAGAAATTAGACTCATTTCTACATGGTATCAGAGCCATAACTCTTCTCTCTCTCTCTCTCTCTCTCTCCACAAAAAAAAAATTAGCCGAATCCCCCCACCCCCCGGAGCAGCCCCCCCCCCGACCCCCCCCGGAGCAGCCCCCCCCGGAGCAGCAGCGCCCCCCCCCCCCCCCCCCCGGAGCAGCCCCCCCCTCCCCCCGGAGCAGCAGCGCCCCCCCCCCCCCCCCGACCAGCACCCTTCCCCCCCTCCCGCCACCCGCCAGCACCCTCCCGCCCCCTCCTAACCCTAGCCTCTCTTGCAATGGAAACCCTAACCCTAGCTCTAGCAGCCCCATCCAAACCCTAACCCTAACCCTAGCCGTCAAAAAAAAAAAAGATTTTCTTCTCTTTAGAAGATCTCTGTAGTTGCCTCGAGAATCAGTACCTTCTTTTAGAAGCTCTACTACGAATACGAAATCTCTTAGATTTTCGTATCTCAGAAACGTTTCTTTACAATCGTTTCTGCACGGCTGGTATACCTCTGGTTTGTCTCATGCAAGGAGGCACAACTACGTTGGTTATCCTTGAGCCGTCCGAACGCGTTATCATGACGCGGTTCTAGTTGGTCGTATAAACTACGACATATCAGTGAGGGATCTCGTTTTGTTGTTTCCCCCCGATAGCTGACTAAGACGAAGACGACTCCAAGACCGACTCAGGAAACAACAACACCTCACTGATTGCAGTTGAAGAAGTCATGGATTTTATCTATGGAAAGTTGACAGCAGAAGAATGAAGGCCCTGGTCGAGGATCTCCTGACCAAGAGATTACCGGAGGCAACCCCACGCGTGACCCATACTGATGTGGATCCGTCACCGTACAAAATGGGAAAGTTGGACAAGCTGAAGACGAAGTTGGAAGGCATGACCAACTACTTGAAATGGTCGCGGCAGGCGATGCGGACGCTGAAGGGACGTGGCTTGGTTGGTTATTAGATTGCCACACCAAGGCCCCTGTCGATCACTCCTCGAAGGAGTTTGCTGTATGGGACATTGTCAACAATGTCGTGGCTGGTTGGTTGACAGCCTCTTTGACCGATCAAGTGTCGGGTAACGTTGAAGCAATGGAGGGAGCTGCTGATATCTGGAGAACATTGAAAGACATGTACTCCGGTTCGGGTAACCCCATGCGAGTCTTCCAACTGCAGGATGAGCTCGATCGGGTAATCCAAGACGATCATACCATATCTGAGTACGCTGCCTTGTTGAAGAAGTACTGGTCTGATCTTGACCATTATGATCCTCTTGGCATGGAGGATGCTCAGGTTGAACCGCTTTTGCAAAACATTTTCAGAAATTTCTGGATTATATCTCGCGCAACGGATGATGAAGTTTTTGAAGGGGCTCAATCCTGTATTTGAGCAACGGAGGAATGTACTTCTCGCACACCGCAGCTGCCGACATTAGAAGACGCCATAGCTGCCATGACACAAGAACAAGCACGGTTGAAGCTGATGCCTACCAAGGGTATCTCCCAGGGGGACAGGCCGGAGTTGACACATCTGCTCTTGCCACTTTCACACAGCTTCCTTTTAAGCGAGACGTTTTCCACAACTGTGGTGACACGGACATTACATCCGCTTTGTCCAAAACCGACACGGACTCCCTCGGATGGTCGGGGCCGTGGTCGCGGTGGACGACGAGGTGGTCGAGGCAGCTACAGTGGTGGAAGGGGCACTTACTCTGGAGGCAACAAGGCGCATTTGGCGGATGAAGGTGGGGACAATCAGCTGGCGGACATCACTCCATTTGAGAGAGAAGTTCTCGAGAAGATGCGCGGCTCAAAGCTTGGTTCTGGTGAACGACAAGTCATTCCTGGGGCGCCGTCCACTACAGGAGATTACTGCACTTACTTCTCCCAAACCAGTGCCGGTATAACCTCCGCGTGCTCTTGCATCTGTCTCTCAGGCAGCTTGGATTATGGACTCTGGGGCATCTTGCCATGTTACGGGGTCCCGAGGTGAGTTCCGGGAATACTCTATTCTAACGCCGCCAGAAAGCATTTAGACTGCTGATGGTACCTCCAGGCCTGTTACGGGTAATGGCACTGTTGATTGCACTCCTTCCATTACTCTATCTAATGTCTTACATGTTCCTTCCTTTCCTGTCAATCTTATATCCATTAGCGCCATTATCCTTGATCTAAACTGTATTGTTTTCTTTGATATTCCTAAGGTAACTTTTCAGGAGAAGGGAACGGGGAGACGACTAGGCACTGACACATGGCATAAGGGTCTATGGTACTTGGATGGGAACGGTCTGGATAGAGCACTGGCATCTTTGGTTGCAGACGCACAACCGGAAGTCCGAAGTCGAAGTGTCGAAGCCGAGCTGCTCCTCCACCATCAGCGTGTAGGACATTCTTCTTTTCCCGGTATTAGTCGACTGTATCCGTCCTTATATCAAAAAGCAAATAAAGAGTTGTTAGTTTGTGATGCTTGTGAGTTGGGAAAACATACCAGAAGCTCCTATGTGAGTTCTGGGCATCGATGTTCTGCTGCTTTTGATATGATTCATTCCGATGTGTGGGGCCCTTGTCCTATAAACGGTGTTAACGGTTATAGTTTGTTACTTTTATTGACTGCTCTACCCGCGTAACGTGGGTCTACCTGCTGAAGAATAAAAGTGATATTTTTTGAGGCATTTCAAAGCCTCCATCAACGGGTAAAGACACAATATAATGCTCGTATTAAGTGTTTCCGGTCGGATAATGGGACGGAATATACCCATAAGAGGTTTGCTGCGTATTTATCCTCTCATGGTATACTGCATCAAACCTCTTGTGCATATACAACCGGCTCAAAATGGTGTTGCCGAACGAAAGAATAGGCACCTGCTGGAGGTAGCTCGGACAATGATGCTGGCTATGAATGTCCCTAAATTTTTGTGGGGGCAGGCTGTCTTGACAGCCTCTTATCTCATCAACCGGATGCCCTCTCAATTACTAAACTGGAAGACGCCTTTGGAAATGCTCACGGGGACAACTGCGTACACCGTTCCTCCGAAAGTATTTGGTTGCGTATGCTTCGTCCACGATAACAGGCCTGACGTTGGTAAGCTGGATCCTCGAGCAGTTAAGTGTGTCTTTGTTGGGTACACTGGGACACAGAAGAGTTACGTATGCTGGAGCCCGGTTGAACGGAAGCTGTTTGTAAGCATGGACGTTACATTCAGAGAGCTGGAACCTTATTATGGTTCGGACGAAGGTTCTGCGTTTGGGAACACGCCTCACACAGCGGGTGTTGGACGTGAGGGGGAGGTAGTACGCCCAAACGTAGTTGTCGAATCGGTACCCTTGTCCTGTCGTGACACACTAGAAGAAAGGGAGAAAAAGCATCAATGATACTGATACGGAGGATGACGAAGACAATACGTACATTACGCAGGGGGAAAAGCAGACAAGGGAAAAGGAGCTCCAAGTTTACAGAAGAAGACAGCAGAGGTCCAGTACTGTGCCGTGCCCTGTGCCTATAGTGCCAAGTCCCTCGTCTACTCCTGCCCCGACTCCTGAAGATATTACTCCCGTACCGGATCGTTCGGATTCGGAAGCGGATCTCTCCGATTCGGATGGTATACTTTCCCCACCACCCATTGCTCCCTTAAGGAGGTCTTCTCGCATTAATGCGGGAAAGGCTCCTATTCGTTATAAAGATTATGAACATGATATCGCCAACTACCTATCTTATTCTAATATTTCTCCGACTTATCAAACATTCCTCACTTCGTTAGACTCCACTTCTTTACCTAAGAATTGGCAGGAAGCAAAGAAGGACCCAAGATGGAAAGCCGCAATGATGGAAGAACTTGGGGCACTAGAGAAAAATAAGACATGAGAGCTGGTGCCATTACCTGAAGGGAAGAAAGCTGTGGGATGCAAATGGGTTTACACAGTGAAGGAGACACCAGAAGGAAAAGTTGAACGATACAAGGCGAGAATGGTTGCAAAAGGCTATACCCAGACATATGGTATCGACTATGATGAGACTTTTGCCCCAGTAGCGAAGATGAGTACCGTAAGAACGCTGGTCTCCATTGCAGCAAACTATGGGTGGAAGCTACACCAGTTAGACGTAAAGAACGCATTTTTCCATGGAGACCTACAAGAAAAAGTATACATGGAGACTCCTCCGGGGTGCTACTCTGTGTCAGATTCAGGTGAAGGAACGTCACATGGAAAAGTGTGCAAACTGAAGAAGTCGCTGTACGGGCTGAAGCAATCTCCTCGAGCCTGGTTTGACAGATTTAGAAGGGCTGTCACTGGCATGGGGTACCATCAGACAAATGCAGATCATACTGTCTTCCTCCAGCATGTAAGGGACCACATTACTATACTTGCTGTGTATGTAGATGATATAGTGATCGCAGGTGACGATGTAGTTGAGATCACTAAGCTGAAGACGAAACTTGCCAAAGAGTTTGAGGTGAAGGACCTGGGAGAGATGAGATACTTTTTGGGTATCGAGGTGTGCGATGGTGAACAAGGAATTGTTCTCTCACAAAGGAAATATGCACTAGATCTGCTGAAAGAGACAGAAATGCTGGGATGCCGAGCAGCAGTCACTCCAATTGACCAGAAGTGCAAGATGGGAGCAGAAGCAGGAAAGCCTGTTGATCGCGAAAGGTATTAAAGGCTAGTAGGCAGACTGATTTATCTAGGGCATACTCGTCCTGATATCTCATTTGCAGTAAGTGTTGTAAGCCGCTATATGCATGATCCAAGAACGGGTCATATGGATGCAGTATTTCAAATTCTAAGATATCTGAAAGGGACGCCGGGAAAAGGACTGTGGTTCAAGAAGAATGGATGCACAGATGTTGAGGGATACTGTGATGCAGACTGGGCAAGCTGCATAGACGACAGAAGGTCTACCACAGGGTACTGTGTTTTTGTAGGAGGAAACCTGGTTTCATGGAGAAGCAAAAAACAGTCAGTGGTAGCACGGTCGACAGCTGAAACAGAATACAGAGCAATGGCTCTAGGAGTATCAGAATTGCTATGGGTAAAGGCGCTGCTGACAGAGTTGAAGCTAGACAAGGGGACACCATTGCACCTTCTGAGCGATAGTCAAGCTGCGATAAGTATAGCGAACAATCCAGTTCAGCACGACAGAACGAAGCACATCGAGATCGATCGATTCTTCATCAAGAAAAAGCTGGAACAAGGGATACTGAAGATTGACTATGTTCGCTCAGAAGAACAAGTGGCAGACTGTCTGACTAAGGGTCTTAGTTCATTGAGTCTGTCAAAGCTATGTAACAAGATGGGGATGATTAATATCTATCGTCCATCTTGAGGGGGAGTGTTGAGAGTAAATAAGGGACTTTAGTCCCACATCGGTTAGATGTAATATGAAGAGGGATTGGACCCTCTACAAGTAGTAGGCAGTAGCCCTCAATAATATCATCTGAGAAATTAGACTCATTTCTACACTGTAGCATGCTTAATCCCTTGTAGCATCTGTCTGTGTATATTTCCATGCTACTTGTCATAATATAGGCAGTCCAAAGGTGAAATATAGAGGGATTTCTCCGCATTATCTGTTTATTTATGATATAATAGAGTGTCAGTTTTGATGTAACCTGACATGGTTAACTTATTTAGGTAAACTATGAGTTGGCTTGGATATGGGATTTTTTTTTTTAATTTGACATCATATGAACTAGACATTTGATTTTTCTTCTCCTAAAACTTATTATATTAGTTAATATCATGAAGCAAAGTGCACAAGTTTTGTTGTTTGATAATATTTTCTAGTTATAACTATCACATATACTTGGTTATTGAAGTCCTGATAACTTATATGTTTGCTAGTTTTTTCTTGTGTGTTGGAGCCTGTAGTGAGATATTTCTTTTTAGACGTTCCTCTAGTTCAATTGGTTCTACCTTTCATCTCAGTTCTATTCTGTGCTCTGAAAGTCTTCACTGGCAACTGATGTTGATCTCATATATTTTTTTGTTAATTGCTTTTGAAGAATGGAAGATGTGGTTCATAATGATATCTGTCAGTGAGGATGTTGGTAGACTTCCGGACTTCAGTGAGAATCTTCATATATTGTGACCCAGTAAGAAATTAAACCTACCACTTGTTGACAGGCATAGTAGATTCAAGAAGCTGCTACAGCAGGACCTCACCTTTGAATCAAACCGTGTATTATGCAAGGTTCGCAGTATCGGTATCCAAATCGGTACCAGACCCTATGAGTATTAAGATCGGTAGTGTCGACGGTTTCGGATCGGAGTATCGGATTTTTTTTGGTATCGGAAAAAATAAGTATTAATAATTTATTAAAACTTTAGAAAGAATTTTTTTTATATTTGTTCATAATTTTAAGTATTTTCTGTAATTTTTTTTAGTAATTTTGAAATTGAATAAAATACTAGTCGCCCTTGCCGATTGCTTTACAATGAGATAGATATATTTTTTTTCCTTTTACATGATTTTACAATCTTACTATGTTTTTATACAATTGTTGATTGGTGTTTTTAGTTCAATTGTCTTTGTTGAATTAACTGGAAAAGCGATCCTCAATGTCGATATGGACATTATCGATATCGGTCGGCATCGAGTTGGTATATGCCAAACTGTATCAGTGTTAGCCATATCGGATCGGTATCGACCGATACTGCAAACTATGGTTTTATGAAGAAAATAAAGGTTGCATACTGGTCATTATGTTGAAGAGCAAATCTGAATATTGCAAGGAGGGTTTGTAGGTAGAACTTGTTGGAAATATTAATAATTTTCAAAGGTAGTGTCTGTTTGAAATGGTGTATCCTTTCCAAACAGTATGCCCCTTCCAAACATGGTGTCGTTTTGTGTCTCTTCGCCATTTGTAAAATATAGGAAAACTGATAACTAACGAAAAAATGATTCAAAATAACAAGGAACAAATATTTTAACCCCCTTGTGTTCCATGAGTATTACAGGGATCAGCTATATTTCGAAACTAATTACACGGACTACCTCTCTGTTTTATGTTTTTTTTAAAATAGGGGTGGTTAGTGTTATAATGTTCTATAGAAAATCTCTCTACTATTATAATGCGGCTTAGAAACGGCTCAAAAATGAGGCCCTTGGATGTTTGTTGGAAGACTAATTATAGTTAAGAACCCAATGCGAGAGGGATCTATTTCATACCATACCTATATGGATACGATTTCCTGAGTTATTACCAATTCAGTATTGGAATATTCCCATGTTCACGAAGCAAAGGCTGATGATGCAACTGTTGGTGCTCTTGCTCCTTGACATGAAGAGAGTTTGCTCTCAATATGTCTAGCAAAGTTTAGTCCCACATTGGAAAAGCACCATGAGTTATCTCAACATATATACTTGTATGTGTTGTTGAGATATGCACATGGGGTGGTGACCCTAAGGAGGGAATCATGTGGGTGATTTTACTAGGAGGTAAGGATAAGGCTCCAAGGAAAGCATTCATGCTTTTTGCTCTTGGAAAATTAATTTCCATTTGGGGCTAAGTCCCATAGGGGCTTAGCGACTCGGACACGGACACAGACTCGGGCTCAGGCTCATGAGGAGTAATGTGATGTTTTGTTGGTGCACTTTGCACTTAACTCGTCGCTAGGCGCATAGTGCGCTTAAGTTGCGCTCGCCAGCTTGCGCCGCGTGGGCAGTATGCTCTGAAGGCACGCGCGCAGCTCGTAAAATTGGCGCTACTCGCACAGTTCGTGGCTTTCCACGTTCTGACTGATTCGTAACTGATCCTGGATTTGTGGATCTGACATTATGTCGTGGCACACATTTTGGATATGGACAGTTACATCAGTAGCTATATATTCAGAGACTCTCTTCTCTCTCTAGATACTTCCAATACTTCAGAAATTCACGAAGAAAGAAGAGAGAGCTGTTGCTGCTGCGCACCGTGTCCTTCCTCGTGCAACCGAAGTACATCATCTTTTCCGAGCAGTCCGTCTTAGAGCAACTTTTCCAGAGCGTTCCAGAGTTCACTCGAACTTGGTGGTTCCTGGAAGCTGACCGTGTGGACGGATCTAGCATTGAGCACTGGTGTTTTTGACACCCCAGCAGGCTACCACTTTTCCATCTTTCGCCTGTCACCTTCACTGCTGCCTTTAGCAATTCGGCCAGCATCTTCTTCTTAGAAGCACTGCTATCGTTTGCTACGTTTACGAAATCTTCTTAGATTTTCGTATTCCAGAATCCTTCAAGGATCTTTGTTACGTATCTTCCTTGAAGCGTTGCGTTGGAACGTTGTTCTTACAACTATTTTATTCAGTTTTTCATTGAAAAATTGTACCCCAGTTCTAACAACTTATAAGACTCGGCTCTCGTGTGCCCGAGTCTTCGTAGAGATAGATGCACAGAAAGTGCTACTGAGAGTAGTCGGACACGTACTTCCAACGGGCGAATTTTTTCCTCAAGTTGTGGATTATGAATGGGTGATACCTGTGTGTTCGTGCTGTCGATGTTTCGGTCATCTGGCTCAGCATTGTCGAGGGAGAATCAACACAGAGGTCCCGGCAAGTGAAGTCTCGGAACAACTCCAACAAACTCAAGATATTAACCCGGAAGCAGAGGTCTTGCCGTTATCAGAGGGCTAATCGATCCTAATGTCAGTGCCCACGTGGAATACGCGGGAGCAAATTCAACGGGTTGGTGGAGAGAGATTAGGGAGATGGCGAAGAAGGTGCAAAGTTCTACCACCGCCTTACTGGAATCTAAAATCAAATCCAGTAGGTTGATACAACGAAGGACGCTGGGAACAGGTGAACAACTTGGAGATTTGGCACAAATCTGGATTCTTTGGGATCGTAGGGTCTGGTCAGGGTAGTTGATGCATATTTCGGTGCAACTTGTAACTGTGTTATTTACCAATAAAGGGGCTACAAGTTCGGATATATATATGGAGCTGTTTACCAGGTACTTAAGATAAATAATTATTTACTACTTTTAAATTATTTTACTAATACTACTTATATTCTGAATTAGTATTAAACTATTTTTCTATTATAACCCACACGCACTTTTTCTGAATTAGTATTAAACTATTTTTCTATTATAGTTGGGGGACTCGAATTCTGTCGTCTGGTGTCTGCACTATTTTCTCTTAAACTACAAGAGCTGGACCAAAAGTAATTAATTATCGGCAGATTGGCTCCGCAGTAGCTACTTACTACTACGATCAAATTTTTAGACCCAAAAGTTGGATCAACAACTTTTCTGTCAAATTCAAGAATATTCTCAACCTATTTTAGTTCAGATTTGTTGCACATCTTGTAAAACAAATATCCAACAATAACTCATGAGTTAATTTTAAAAAGTTGGCTATTAATAGCTGTTGGATTACATACATCTTATTTTTTTTTAAATTCTTTTCAAGGATCTAAACATAAAAAATAAGGAGTCTAAATGTAAAAATTAGATTTGAAAAGTCGGACCATTTAAAACTTAGTTAATCCTCTCTCAGTAAATAAATAAGAAAGAGACTTCCAACGGTCACATTAAATCCCCCGCCAAATAAGTTCGGGCTTCTCGCCGACGCACTCACCGGTAGTGACCATACCCATCCGGCCATCCCCAACTCCTCCAATAATTACCAAAGACTTCCAAATATTTTACTTGCACCAAAACGTAACCCTTTCTTCCGAGGATGGCCCACCGGTCACTCAAAGATAAGGACGAATTGCAGTTTTGCTCCATTTCCTGGCCATGGCGGAAATTAAATCCCAAACAAAAAAAAAAAAAAAAAACCTAAGTTTGTTCATCTGCTCACCTAATTCTATTCAATGCCTCTTCCCCTATAAAAAAACAAAACCCTAGAATTCTAGATCTCAACACTTCTCCTTCTCCCTTTAATGGCGGGATTGGGCTCAGCTCTGAAGCGCATCTACCTCTCCGTCTACAACTGGACCGTCTTCGTCGGATGGTCAGTTCTTCTTTCTCCTCCGAAAAACCCTAGGTCTGAGCTTCCCTCGCTGTATCGGTAGTTAATTTCTCGGATCGCTTTAGGTTTCAAGTCCTGTACTTCGCTGTGAAGACTCTGAAGGAATCGGGGCATACCGAAGTCTACGACGCCGTCGAGAGGCCGCTGCTGCTCGCTCAGACTGCTGCGGTCTTGGAGGTGATGGAATTTTGTGAAGATATCTGTCATTTTTTTTTTTTTGTGCTCTTCTTGTAATTTTTCTTATTTTTTTGGGTATGTTTTTCTTTTTTTTGCAGATAATTCATGGACTCGTAGGTGAGAAATTAGTGAATAATCTCATTTTACTTTCTTGAAATAATCGAACGATGATGAGTTGTGAGACATTATTTATGCGTTGAACTGTGAAGGATTGGTGAGATCTCCGGTATCGGCGACTCTGCCTCAGATCTCTTCCAGGTTGTATGTTGCTTGGGGGATCCTGTGGAGTTTTCCAGAGGTAGTAATACAAAGTTTCAGAAAATTTTAAGGGACTCTTTTGAGAAAGTTTTGTTAATTTGTCGGCACGTGGAATTGCAGACTAGGCAACATGTTCTTGTTAGCTCCCTGGTCATCAGCTGGTCGATTACAGAGGTAAGGCTAAATTAAACAGTTGTTTGTCAAGTGCGTCGTCGACTGTTTATATGAGGGCATACTTTGGGGGTTGACAAAAATGTAAAATATTCTAATTTACGTAGATAGCTACATTTATGATCACGTTTCATGGAATTATAAAATTCATTACAATTCCCATCGTATAATGCATGTAAGTGTGAAACCAAATGTCCCACATCCCACAGATGGAGATACGAAAGGCCTATACATCAAATGAATCAGTCTCATATGTGTATCTTGGCAACCATGTGTAAGCCAAATGATGGTGGATATTAGACCCATGCGCGGATCATAGTTCGAAGGCCTACAATAAAAGTTTGGACTTTGGACTTTGGAAGAAGAATGACACAAGATGGATACATAGATGCGAGGCATGTGTGATGGTAGCTGGGTGCATAGATGGACTGCCTAGAGCATAAAGGTGAAAACCTAAGAATTAGGTTATTGAATAAGTGAAGGTAAGTGGTATTCTGATGAAAACACCGTAAACAGATAGGAAGCACAATTGAAGAGTTCGTACTAATGAAAATGCTAGGTCAGATGACAAAAGAAATAAAATTATTTTCACTGAACCAAAAGTATTAACGAATCAATGAAAAACATTTATCATCAAGAAAGAACATCTTTCTTTATGATATAGTACTGGATATAAGTAGATAAGCTTTGTCTTTTGTAGAAAATAATAGTTGGATTATTTTATTGATGGACTACTTCACTACTTATAGGGAGTCTAGCTCCTCTACATACTACATATTCCGATTTGGGACTAAAAGTCCCTTATTGACTCTCAACACTCCCCCTCAAGATGGTCGATAGATATTGATCATTCCTATCTTGTTACATAGCTTCGACAGACTTAATGAACTAAGACCCTTAGTCAGACAGTCTTCAACTTGTTCTTCTGAGCGGACATGGTCAATCTTCAGTATCCCTTGTTCCAGCTTCTCCTTGATGAAGAATCGATCAATCTCGATGTGCTTCGTTCTGTCGTGCTGAACTGGATTGTTAGCTATACTTATTGCAGCTTGACTATCGCTCAGAAGACGTAGTGGTGTTCCCTTGTCTAGCTTCAACTCTGTCAGCAACGCTTTCACCCACAACAACTCTGACACTCCCAGAGCCATTGCTCTGTATTCTGCTTCAGCTGTCGACCGTGCTACCATAGACTGTTTCTTGCTTCTCCATGAGACCAGATTTCCTCCTACAAAACACAGTATCCCGTGGTAGACCTTCTGTCGTCTATGCAGCTCGCCCAGTCTGCATCATAGTATCCCTCAACTTCTATGCGTCCATTCTTCTTGAACCATAGTCCCTTTCCCGGCGTTCCTTTCAGATATCTCAAGATCTGAAATACTACTTCCATATGACCCTTTCTTGGATCATGCATGTAGCGACTCACTACACTCACCGCAAATGAGATATCAGGACGAGTGTGTCCCAGATAAATCAATCTCCCTACAAGTCTTTGATATCTTTCACGATCAACGGGCTCTCCTGTTTCTGCTCCCAACTTGCACTTCTGGTCAATTGGAGTAACTGCTGCTTTGCATCCCAGCATCCCTGTCTCCTTCAGCAGATCTAGTGTGTATTTTCTGTGAGAGAACAATTTTTTGTTCGCCTTCACACACCTCGATACCTAAAAAGTACCTCATTGCTCCTAAATCCTTCACCTACTTCGCGAGTTTTGACTTCAGCTTAGTGATCTCGACTTTATCATCACCTGTGATCACTATATCATCCACATATACATCAAGTATAGTGATGTGGCCTCTTGCATGCTGGAGGAAGACCGTATGATCTGCATTTTTTTGACGGTATCTCATGCCTGTAACAGCCTTTCTGAATCTGTCAAACCAGGCTCGAGGAGATTGCTTGAGCTCGTATAGCGACTTCTTCAGTTTACACACCTTTTCTTGCGACGTTCCTCCGTTTGATTCCGTCGCGTAACACCCTGGCGGGAGCTCCATGTATACTTCTTCTTGCAGGTCCCCATGAAGAAAGGCATTCTTCACATCTAGCTGGTACAACTTCCACCCATAGTTCGCTGCAATGGAGACCAGAGTTCTCACGGTGCTCATTTTTGCTACTGGGGCAAACGTCTCATCATAGTCTATGCCATATGACTGGGTGAATCCTTTTGCAACCAACCTCGCCTTGTATCGCTCGACCTTTCCTTCTGGCGTCTCTTTCACTGTGTACACCCATTTGCATCCCACAGCTTTCTTCCCTTTGGGTAATGGAACCAGCTCCCATGTCTTATTTTTCTCCAGTGCCCCAAGTTCTTCCATCATTGCAGCTTTCCACCTTGGATCTTTCTTTGCTTCCTGCCAACACTTGGGCAACGAAGTAGAGTCTAACGATGCAATGAAGGCTCGATAATTCGAAAAAATATTAGAATAAGACAAGAAGTTGGCAATGTCATGTTCGTAATCATCAAAACGAGCAGGAGCCTTACTCGCATTGATGCGAGAAGATATCCTTAAGGGAGCAATAGGTGGTGGAGAGATCAAACCATCCGAGTCGGAGAGATCCGCATCAGAATCCGAGTGATTCAGTGCGGGGGCAATATCTTCAGGAGTTGGAGCAGGAGTAGACGAGGGACTTGGTACAGTAGGCACAGGGCACGGCATAGGCACAGTACTGGATTTCTGTTGTCTCCTTCTGTAGACTTGGAGCTCCTTTTCCCTTGTCTGTTGCTCCCCCTGCGTAACATATGTATCTTCTTCTTCATTCTCGGCGGGAGGTTGCCGGGTTTCTGGAGGGACGGCAGGGGGTGGGGGGGTCGGCGGCTGCGGGAGAAGGGGGGCGGGGTACTGCGGGAGAGGGGGGGTCGGGGTGCTGCGGGAGAGGTGGTTGCTGGGTTTCTGGAGGGATGGCAGGGGGTGGGGGGGTCGGCGGCTGCGGGAGAGGGTGGGGCGGGGGGCTGCGGGAGAGGGGGCGTGGAGTCGGGGGCTTGGAGGGGAATTTTTTTTTCTTTTGTGGAGAGAGAGAGAGAGAGAGAGAGAGAGAGAGAGAGAGAGAGTTATGGCTCTGATACCATGTAGAAAATAATAGTTGGATTATTTTATTGATGGACTACTTCACTACTTATAGGGAGTCTAGCTCCTCTACATACTACATATTCCGATGTGGGACTAAAAGTCCCTTATTGACTCTCAACATCTTTGCAACTGAATTGTAGTGAAATTCAGCTGTCCTGTTCTTTATTTGCTCAAGGTAGTATCGAATATGAAATGTTTTTGTTGCGGATCTAGTCAACAATACTAGTGAAGGAGACATAAAAAATGATCTTCTCATATCTTGATTATGACTGGCTGGACCTTGAATGTGCTACATTTTTTGACAATGTTTTGGAACACTTTGGACCCTTGATGTGAGCTGATCATGTCCAAAATATGTGCGCACCAGGTAACTGTTGGACATGGATACAAATCTCTAGAGGTGTGTCCGTGTAACCTTGTTTCTAGATTTTTTCTCTCTCTTGAATTTATTGAAAGAGGCAAAGGAAGAAAAAGATTGATAGCTCTACCATGGTTTATGAATTAAGAGAGGGATAATTATTGATGTGTGTCATCACATGGCTTTGAGGTTTACTGCAGCGTCTTGATACTGAAGAGGGGAAGCATTCGCGAGTCGCGACTTGGGTATGGGGGAAGTGATTCCTAGTGATTCTGGGAGTAATTTTGTAACATCATATGTAGTGTATTGGATATAGATAGAAAAACAGGATTTAATTTTGTATATTGAGTAAGATAGGTCTTATTGTAACTGGAGCCTGAAATTTTGGATTATCATATACATTACAAATTTCGGAGCTCAAATTCGTTTGCTTAGTCTGGAATCATGGTGGTAGTTGAGTTTATATAAATCTTCCTTATTTTTAACACATTGCTTTTCTAATAATACACGTTAGGTTTATTATCTAATACTTATTGCTCATGATGAATTAATTTTCAATTGTTCATTACTTATTTCTACCCTAGATCAATTGAAACCAAGAATGGAATATCAGTATTAATTTTATGCAGTACACAGAACGCAAATTCAGTAGAAATGACATTACCAGTAGTCAGTAAAACTTATCAATATATTCTACCACCATTTGCTCTTGTCAGATAATCAGGTATTCTTTCTTTGGTTTGAAAGAAGCGCTTGGATCTGCACCTTCCTGGCTTCTATGGCTGAGGCAAGTATTACCTCAATTAACATATTGCTAATTCTAGCAAGAAATCATGCCCCTCATGGTTTTGAATCAGTGCAGGTACAGCACCTTCTTAATTTTGTATCCTTCTGGCATTACCAGTGAGGTTGGCCTAATATATACTGCCTTGCCTTACATCAAGGTACTCTATTTTTTACTTTCTCACATCCAAATATCATTTTATAGCCTCTTTCCTTTTTAAGGTGAAATTATTCATGACATGCTTGTTATCATGACAGGCATCTGAAAAGTACTGCATAAGGATGCCAAACACATGGAACTTTTCTTTTGACTATTTCTATGTAGCGATCATTGCTCTTGCGATATATGTTCCAGGTTGGTATCTGCCCTTTCTCAGCACAAAATTTTAATTTCAGATAAGTTACTCCTACTGCGGCCAAGTTTATATTTGATCCTGATGTCTTTTGCAGGCAGCCCACACATGTATACTTATATGCTCGGGCAACGGAAGAAGGCTCTCTCCAAGTCAAAGAAGGCATAGACCTAACCAAGTATCCAACGACAATGAGCTCGGTCTAGTTTGAAGCTTTCTTTAGTTTATAGGAGCTACCGGTTGTAGCTCCCCATTGATTCATGATGCCCAAATCATCTTTTCATGTTTGGATGTGATTTGGTGACTGATGGCATCTTGTATTGGCAAGGAATGTATTCTTGGTAGAACCTTAGAATGTTTTAGCTGAAAATTAGATTGGAGGACACTCACTCAATTAGTGATGAGAAATTGTTGATCCTATTGTATTGTTCTATGATCATGCATTGTTGGTCTTGCAGTTCCTTTGGGGATTTGCGACTTGATCCCATTGTATTCATTTTCTTGTGTGAGCCAAGCCCTCTTCAGATCCTAAGCCTAATAGTTTATTATAATAACAACCTTTTGAGAAAATATATTGCTTGGACATGCCGTTATTCCAGCACCATGTTCACAATAGGTTCATATGATACTGGGAAAACATTCGCATGGTAAGATGACTTTAATGGGTGTTTCCTATGCAGAATTTTTTTTATTCCTGAAAAAATTCAGGACGAGAAAACTATTCCCATCTTTATTTATGTTATCAGAAATTTATTCTATGTAACGTCGAATAGCCAGGTAAAGAGTTTGCCCATAAAACATGGTAAACAACTAAACATATCCCCAAGAAATAGGTGGGTTTTTTTTGCATGGGAATAAAAGATTTAAATATTTACAATACCACTTTGGCACGATCTTTCTCTCTCCCCTCATTATCATTTTTTTTTCTTCTGGATTTGATTCATCAAACTTAGTGGTGTGTGCAAGTATCTTGAGAGCAAATTACAAATATTTGATGAATCGAACTTGTAAAGACTTGGGAGGGCCTAGAAATAATGTTCTGTGCAGCACTGTGTATAGAATGTTCAACATGAAGCATAAACTAATTTATTTTTTGCGAGACTAGAAATAATACATGTATCTCTTTAATCTCTTTGTAGAACTGACGTTTACAAGAAATAGAAATCCAGATATCTGTAGTTGGTGTTGAGATTCTCATTTGCACTGTTTTTTTTTCCTGTTGGATACCCTTGGCTACTTATTTATCTGAACTTGAGAACTCGAATTTGAATTTTCTAAAAAAAAAAAAGACTGCAGATATTGTTCGGATTTCTAATCTACAGTTTTGAGTTAGTTATATATGACAGACTTAACACTTAAACTTTGGAAGAGGATATTCTGTACAAATTACTGAGTTTGTTGCTACTTGAGTATACAACTACTGTCTTTGATTTCTGCCGCTACTTGAGTATACAACTATTGTCTATGATTTCTGCTGCTACTTGAGTATATATATATCATAGAACTGGCATTGATTCTACTGTTGATATCACACTTCAGAACAATAAAATGAGAGAGATATCTTTATTTTCTAGTCATCTTTTGTAAAACATGCTGACAGAGAATGCCTAGTGTTTATTTAGCTACAGAAAAGTAAGCATGGAAGCAAGGAAGTAGTAGAAAGTACTTAATATTATATATATATATATATATATATTTGTTTGTTTAGGTTAAATAATATGTTATTTATTTTTAATATTAGAAAATGGACAAATTTTCTTTGACAAAAGATAGGAGGGTACGCATCTATATGTTAATGCAATTGGATATGCTGGTTTAGTTATTATAACTATAATGTTTGTTATGATAATTTTTAGAGTTGAAAGCTATAAGATAAAGAAAATGAGAGGATGTTTACAAGTGACGTATAGTGAAGCATGTCAACGTAGATATATTTGAAAATGATTGATTGTGCATTAAGAACACCAATATGGATCGAAGGACTTCTCAATTTATTTCATATGTTTAGGGAGACTGGTAGATTAGATCCGACTAATGTTGTGTTTGATTGATTTTTTTTTCTATGGAAAATATTTCCATCACAAAATTTCCACCAACTGTAGTGTTTTATAGCTTATATTTTTCATGGAATTATTTTTCAAAAAACTATCATTTTCCATATATTTTTTTAAATTGGTGAAAATAAAACTTGTCCAACCCATTGGAAAGTAACTATTTTCTGTGGAAAATAGTTACAATCAAACACCCAAATTAAGTTTTCCGTATAAATTTTTTAAAATTCCATAGAATTTTTTCTTAGGAAAATAATTTAATTTCTCACCCCCCCCCCCCCCCCCCCCCCCCCCCCCCCCCCCCCACACACACACACACACACACACACACACACACCCCACCACACACACATATTTTCCACCTTACAATCAAACACACCCTAAGAATATGAATATATGATAGTAGAAGAACAATTAGTTATCTTCATATATTGGGCACATGACATTAGAAGTAAAAGTTGAATCAATGGCAAGGTGGAGGACCCAACTACGAAAGAATAATCTTGGCCGCACCAAATGGTTGAGATTAAAAAGAATACCGATCTTGGCCGCAACAAATGGTTGAGATTAAAAAAATATGGCAACTCTTTTAGTATTCTGTTATACTATTGTCAAATATAAATTGAGAGATAAAATGAATTAGCAAAACAATATAATATAACATCGTAAGATTTTCTTCCTATTTTATTTATTTATTTTTCTTTCATATTTGATAAAATTGGTTAATATTGTGGACCCAAAAATTAATGTAGTGGAACTAGCATACTCTTCAAATCTGGAGTGTCTCTTAACTTTTTAGCAATTTTCAAGTATGAACAAGTGTCCACTGTAGTCTTCAAGTATTATAAAATTTAGCTAAAGTCAAAATGTAGCACTTAAAATTTCACCCACTGTAGATGCTCTTATACACTGGATACATATCCGTGTTTTACTTTTGCATAATTATTCTCTAAAAGTGAGACTTCGATACTGAGCTACCTAATATTATTCTCTAAATTTGAGAATAGGTACTACACTTGAAATAATAATTACCTAGAGTACTTCTGAATAATAAGAATAAATCAACAGGCTATTTCTTGTTCCTATTCACAAGAAGCAGCCAGAAATACACGACTCCGAGCAGTTTCATATCCGAAATCATTGTCACTTCTTCATACTTGATTACATATCTTCAACAGAAAAATATAGTAATATTTTTTTTTAGTTGCCTGGTTGTATGAAAAGCTGTCTGATTGTTCACTACAATCTTCATCCCACATAGAATCAAGAGTGAAGTATCTGAAAAAATAATATTATGTTATTGCGGAGATGGTGGAAGCCAATTTGCTAGTGGATTTGGATGGAATGATGAACTAAACTATGTAGTTTGTAACAAAGATGTTTTTCATGACCGGTGAAGTGTTTTTTATTTATGTAAACCTATTTTATGGCAACTAAGATTTACTCTTTTTTTTTATCCTATATTGTGGGAGAGTTGTAATCTCATCGCAATTATTTCTTGGTATTGCCAAAAGTTGGATGTAGATTTGTAATTTGATAGCTAAGTGTTATCCTTTTTTATTTATGTATTTTTTTTTTTTTTTTTTTGTTGCATGTACATTCAAGGTGTGAATTGGGCCGGGCGATCCGGTCGCTCGGCTCGGGGCCGACCCGGTCAAAATCGGTCTGGGCTGGTCCGAGCCCGGTCAACGACCCGGCCCGGCCCGGCCCACTATCCCAGCGGGTCCGGGCTAGGTTGCGCCAGACCCGCAAGCCCCGACCGGCACGACCCTGTTTGACTGCGTGTCTGGGCCAGTCAAACCCGCAGAACCCGACCGGGCCAGCCCGGACCGACTTGGTTTAGACCCTGTCCAACCGGTTTTATGAATTTTTTTTTTGAATTTTTTTGAATTTGGGAGGGTCAAAAGACCGTTTTACCGTCATTTTTATGGCTGTTTTTGACCGTTTTAAGAGTATTTTGGTCATTTTGCTGAAAATGACCCAAAATACCCTTATAACAACTATATTTTGAGGATAAAATAGGTCATTTTGCACCCATATATATATATATATATATATATATATATATATATATATATATATATATATATATATAGGCCATAAATCTTCAAAATTAATCAGACCAACAATTTCTTTTCTCTTACAATTTTTTTAGTTGTCTGGCTGTATGAAAAGTTGCCTGGTTGTTCACTACAAGCTTTACCCCACATAGAATCAAGAGTGAAGGATGTGAAAAGACAATATTGTGTTATTGCGGAGATGTTGGAACCCAATTTGCTAGTGGGTTCGGATGGAATGATGAGCTAAACTGTGTAGTGTGTAACAAAGATGTTTTCCATGACAAGTGAAGGTAAACACATGTCTTATTTTTTTTTTTTATGTAAACTTATTTATGCCAACTAAGATTTACTTACTTTTCTTATCCTATATTGTGGGAGAGTGTTGTAATCTCATCGAAATTATTTTTTGGTATTGCCAAAAGTTAGATGTAGATTTGTAATTTGATAGCCAAGTGTTATCCTTTTTTATTTATGTATTTTTCTTCCTTTTTTTGCATATACATTCAAGGTGTGACTTGGGCCGGACGATTCGGTCCCCGGCTCGGGCCCAACCCGGTCCAAACCGATCTTGGCTGGCCCTGGCTCGGTCAACGACCCGGCCCGGCTCGGCCCACTAACCCAGCGGGTCCGGGCTGGGTTTCGCCAGACCTGCAAGCCCGGATCGGCACGACCCCGTTTGACCGCGGGTCCGGGCCGGTCAAACCTGCAGAATCCGACCGGGCCAGCCCGACCGGCCCGATTCAGACCCAGTCCAACAGGTTTTTTGAATTTTTTTTTTACCTTTGGGAGGGTCAAAAGACCGTTTTACCCTCATTTTATGGTTGTTTTTGACCGCTTTAAGGGTATTTTGGTAATTTTGCTGAAAATGATCCAAAGTACCCTTATAACAACTATATTTTGAGGGTAAAATATGTCATTTTATACCCAAATATATATATATATAGGGCATAAATCTTCAAAATTAATCAAACCAATAATTTCTTTCCTCCTACAATTTCTACAAGCAACCTAGTGTGAAGAGGCGGTTTATATCATGGATAATGATCAATCATCACAGCAATCACAAGATCAGTAACTGCAAGATCAGCAACCGCAACCTGCACCGCAACCTCAACACGCACCGCAAAAAGAGCTTCAATCAGGATCGAAAATTTGGCATCATTTTAGCAGAGTTTACAATGAGCGTGCAATTGACGATACCGAAAGAAGATACTCCACTAAAGTTCTTGTTAAATGTTTGCATTGTAGAAAACTATTCAAATGTGACCATAACTATGGTACATGGAAGCCACACAGACATTTAAAATTCTGTATGAACATCTAGTAATCTTGTATGAGTAATTAATTGCAGTTTATGTATTAGTAATTTTGTATTAGTCATTGATTTTTAAATTATGCAAAAATTGTATTAGTCATTTAATTCATGTTTCATTTAGTAAATTAATTGCACAAATATTCTAAATTTTATTATACATGTACATGTTTTTTTATAGAAAATTTCTAAACATTAATAAAAATATTTTTAAATTATACTAATTTAAATTGTACTAATTTTATTTTTTAAATTTTATTACAATTTTTTAGTCTTATTATACTAATACTAATTTAGTTTTTTAAATTATACAATTTAAAATTATACTAATTAATTTTTTTTTCTAAAACTTCTTAGAAAACTCTTTTATTTAGAATTTTTTTCATTTTTTTTTCCATTTTTAAAGTGTTTTTAAAACATATAAAAAAATTTGGTTTTCTTAAACCAAACCGGTGTGGTCAGTCCAACCCTAAACCAGCCCGGTTCAGCCCGGCCCAATAAAAATCGGACCATGGGTCTGGACTGGATTCGTGGTTCATCGAACCGGGCCGGACCAGACCGGCCCGCCCTCCAATCCGGGCTGAGCCCGACCGGCCCAGGCCTGGTCAAAACCGGGTCCGGATCAACCTAGTCCGACCCAAGTGACACCATGAATATACATGCCTATAATTAATATTTATATTTAGTAATTGCAAGAGTGTTCAGTTCATAAATTTGTAGTACGAGGTTATCCATTTATCTTATAGCAAAACCTTGTCATTTCCGTGTCTGCGTAGGTAGAGTACATTTCCAATAAGATTGTACTAGCTTAACTTTATGTCAAATAACATTCTTTACTAACTTAACTATATGTCAAATACGATTTTTTTACTAGCTTAACTATATGTCAAATAAGATTTTTTTACTAGCTTAACTATATGTCAAATAAGATTCTTCTCTGATTGAGTAATTCTTCTAGAAATGAAGCTCAAATCACATGTCAATTGTTAAAGCTTCTTCGATACGTTAAAACAGCGAAGTCTCATTGGCACTTGAGGCTATATTTGGTGGGAATTTAACAGTATCAATTTGACCCTGGAAACTAGCATGCTATGATTCACTTAATTGTTTACAATTTAGAAGTGAATTGACTTGGATGCTCAATAAAGATGGTTAAAGAAAATTTACTCTGTATAATCCAATATGTACTGGATTAATTTGGTCAAGGATACAGCTTAGCATGATGTGACATTTTACCTCAATTTTAAGTTCTAACATAAATAACTTATCATGATTATCAATCGGAATGAAAATGCTATTTGATAAATGGAACACTTTGCGTTTAGATACAATCAGGACTATGCATTAGGCCTTTCTACTATACGCGAAGTAAAAGTTTTGAATCATGTATTCTCTGGAACTTGGATATGTGCTACATAGAGTTCTACTAGATAGGGAAAAACCTGTGTACTTGTCATATATTCATGGCATGACTACAAAAATAATAAAATTGGATACTTTTTTTTGCTTACAACTGTAGTAGGTATTTTCACTTGCTATTTACATCAGCTATGGATGTCGAGTCACTCAGGATAAGGCTAACGAAACATGTATTCTCTGAAATTTTGCATTTGTGTATACATGCATTTAGTAGGTTGAGAATGCATAGGTTAGTAGATCTAGTTTATACTTATTTGGTGTTTTTTTTTAAATGTTTTGCAGAGCCATGGTTTTTGAAGCAATGGAGAAGAGACAACAAATCAAGTGTAAATTCATTGTTTGGATAACATAAAAAAAAAAGAAAAGAAAAGAAAAAGAGAGGATGAGCTATTCATTTGCACCGACCAGAATGTTTAGTGATAGGAGTGATAGGAGGACGAAAAAAAAAGGCTATGACAACTTAAATTGAAAGTCTTGTCAGCTAATGATAGACATGGATAAGTTGTATGAAAAAAGAAATCTTTAAATGCGAAAAAAAAAAATGATTAGGGTTTTTAGATAAAAGTTGAATGAGAATGAAGAAGATTTAATGGGGACCCAACACACCAAATGGTTGAAATAAAAAAATATGATATCTGGACAACGTTAATAGTGACATAATTGTATTATCCTAATTTATTTCAATGTACATATTTACTTATATTTCAATTAATTGAGAATGTACATATTTACTTATATTTCCATTAATAAATAATTCTCTCCTATTATTAAAATGGCTTATCAATTTACTCCAACATCTAATTTGAGTTAATATGTTACAAGTACGGTCATCACAAATAAAACAACAACAATATAGAGTCAATCAGAGTCACAAAAAAATGGAAATTGACATTGAAAACAAAGGAAAATGGATATGGACATTAAAAACATAGGATATCAAATAAAGATATTAAGAGGTAGGGTAATAATAAAGTTAAAGGAGAGATCACTGTATTCGTATGCAACAATCACAAATACTGCATGAGTGCACAAAATTTGAAGAGTGGCCAAGTTTTAATTTGAAACATAAATCCAATATTGACTCGGGGCTAAGTTCCAACTTGAATATCATTTTAGCTTGCAATGGTCCATGGAGCAGGAACGATGATAGCTGCAGAATTTTCCTTAAGAAAGTCCAACTTCCTAGCAATTATCTTTGAATACATTTTCTCGTGATCTTGTTTATCCACAACCCTTACTGTTGATTAAGGATGGTTGAGAAGATACTTGGTGCATATACTGGTTGCACGAACAACATTGTGTTGGGCGCGTGTGGAAGCGTTTGCCAATCCACTTGATCAAAATCAACCCCCCGTCTAACGGGCACCAAGCACAAGATGAAGACAAATATATGACGGTGATGTACGTCACCTGGACAAATTCTAACCTTTAATAACTCAGATGAAATTACAAGATTGAAAAAAACTCACGTTGAACCCTTTGTCCTAATATGTTCAACCCCCTCACCACTCTCAAGAAGAAAAACAGAAGATTACAATTGAGATCACTCACCAACCCGTAGCAATTTTCGTAACCGAAGTTTGCGACTCCTCGATTACATCTTCTTTTTTCCTTTTGTCTTGGATGACGAATTCTAAGAGCAAATTACGGACTTTCTCTTAGAGTTTTCTTGTAGACGAGTATCCCGAATCTCCACTTTGTGCTGTGCTTTGTGCCTCCACCCTCACCCCATATATAGGATAGGAAAAAAAAAATCATATTCTAGTCATAATAGGATTTCCTAAATATGAACATAATATGAATCCTATTATGCCTAAAATATTCCATCAACATCCTATTTTAGATCATAACAGGAATTCCTAAAATAAGAATCCCATTATACCTAAAATAGCACAACACCAATTATGGGCATCCAAATCTAATCAAATCAAATATTTAGTTAGATTTGGATTCCACAAATATGTTGTTACCAAATCTATACTGGACTCCAACAATCTCCCCCTCCAGTCTAATGAGAGGGTATTGATCCCATGGGTTCTCAACTAGACTCCATGTCTGTCATCCCCTCCCTCATGCCAATGATTTTCGATCCTCCGAGTTATTTAGCATCTTCCTTCGTCTCTAGCTTCTCGACCGTCACATCGACGCTAGCTGCCATGCGTAGCACCTCCTGCACTACTGAGATCATGTTGATATCAATGAAACGACCAAGACCGAAGTCCCTGATGATCGGCCTCACTGTAAGTCTTGGCTGTCTGTCCCCAACTTCTGTCTTCCACCGGAACATGTTACCGTTCCGTTGAGCTTCTTCACCCTTGGCTGGCCCAACCAAGCGGATGGTGCGGTTCTCCCGAGATTCGAACTCTTGAACTGCCTACCTTCGTGTCCGAACTTAAAGCTCCCCATACACTTGCGTCTACGAGCAGAACATCACGCACTGTGCATGTCGTCGATGACCCACAGCTTCCCCTGACCTATGTGAATAATGATGCTCCTACCTCAGATTGAGTTTGCTGCAAACCTTGATCTCCTTCCTGGTTTGGAACTGCTGAAACCGATTTCGCTCCGTGAAGCTTTGGCAAACCGTCTGTCGCCAAAAGTGGATCTGTAGAGCAACCCCCACCTAGAGACCGACCAGCTACCATATATGGGACCGACAGACAGACTCCCAATCTTTGAATCACCACCATCCGTCACTTTGTCTCGAAGAACCAAATCCTCCGTATCCCTTAAAGCATCTAGAAGCCTCTCCTCAGAAAGTTTTTGACGATCCACCTTATGTCGAACACCCCTCGAGCCTCCATCCGGTATTTGTGGCCTGCCTGTACAACTCAGCGACTTGAGCCTTTACATGCCACAACACAAATATTTTCGAGCCAGCTGTTGGGAACCCTTCGCAAGCATCCAATCTTTGCTCCCAAATAGACTGTGACAGCCATCATCTGCCAGCCTCCCTACTGAAATCAAGTGTAGCACAAATTCGGTACATGTCGCACACCCTGAGGACGAGCTTCTACCAATCTCCGTCGTCAAGTACACATCACGATGCCTACAATTGCAATCGTCCCCTTGTCGTCCATATTCACACGTCCAAACCTGCCGTCGCGGTATGACATTAAGATCCTCCTATGTGGAGTGGCATGGTATGACGTCCCCGTGTCCATGACCCAGCCGCCATTTGACACATGCCACAAGGTTCCTCTGCATCGGTCGCTACGATGATGATATCTCCAAACGCCGTGATATCCTCCTGATCGTCCTTGCCTTTGGCCTTCTCAGCTTTGAGCTTCATGCACTTTTCTTGATATGACCCCTTTCGTCACAGTGATAGCAGCCCTCCTTGCGGTCTACAATCGCAAGATTTCGAGAACTCCTCCCTATCCTCGCTTGTGACTTGGGTCTTTCCTTCCCGTAGGAAGCCAACAGAGCAAACTTTTGCGACGATTCCACTTGTTTGCGTCGGACCTCCTCATTCAACAAGCTACTTTTGATTGCCTCCATCGTGACAACTCCATCAAGCTCGGAGTTGCTCACTGACACCATCAACGTCTCCCAGCTTTCTGGCAGAGAACTCAAGAGCAGTAGGGCCAGAAGCTCATCATCAATCACCATCTTCATCGTAGACAGCTGATTAATGATATCCTGAATCTCGTTTAGATGTTTTGCCACCGAGGCACCCTCCGTGTACTTCGAGTTGACGAGTTGGCAAATAAAAAATGTCTTGTTGCCAGTCGTCTTCCTTTCATACAGCGAATGCAGCTTCTCCCACAATGCTTTTGCAGAACTCTCCATGGACACGTGGTGAAATACCGATTCGTCCAACCATTGGCGGATGGATCCAACTGCCTTCCGATCTAGTCGTTTCCAGTCTTCAACAGCTTTGTCCGATGGCTTTTCGCTGTCGCCCTTCAATGGACCATGTGTCACGTCTCACTCCCAAATATGACGAGCCGAGTACGTAGCAACATCTCCAGGCTACGCAACATGTGAATACTCCAGTACCCATATTCGTGATTGTCGCCCGTAGGGTTTCTAGGATAGGTTGATCACAGGTCACATGATGCATAGAATAATAAATGACAGGTTGATTAAAGGATATTCTGAACTATAAATAAAAATTTTATTATTCTACCCGATTACAACTATTAACCCAATACATATTACATTACCAGCTACAAAGTTTTACTAGCTGATACCAGGTCAACCTCTTTGTCTCGTTCATAAAGCTTCTCTTCAGTGTGCATTTGCATTCTCTCCTGACATCCATCAAAACCTAATGAACAAAACTAGGTCGTCAATACGACGAGCAAGCCCTCAGTCAAAGGAGTAAAGTAGGTAAGGTAAGATGATAAAATTATCGAAATTAAACTGAGGAAAAGGATAATTTAAAAGGTATTCACTGATAAAAATTTCTTATCGTATTAACATCTTTCCTAAAAGAATGCAGGTGTTAGGTATAAATGTGTAAGCAATCAAGCAAATCTTGTATGAAAAATATAATATTTAGAGAAACACTTCTGGATCACACAACTTCTATTTTCTCAACAATAATCTCATTTACCCGGGATCAGGTTTATACTTAATGAGCGGTGCTTAGATTTATCCGTCCCATTAGTATCAGGATCACATAATGATGTAATATAATCAGGATAACACATGAGTGGTTTTTCGAGTTATCGGAATCAAGTGTTATAACAATTGTCGTATGACTTAAATTTTTTCAAGAATATCGGAGCAGGCTACATTGGATATTACAGGGTCGAATTCGGGGATTCGGAATCCAATAGAAAATAGAAAACAGGAAAGTGAGCTAAACCTCACCTCGGACATCGTATGGCCGTACGGATGTCGATATCAGGAACTGATCAGTTTTGCAAAATATAATATTGCAAAGATTTCGAAGGTGTGATCCAAAGGTTTCTCTCCCATCCCAATACAATTCTTACCAAAATGTTACTTAGTTAAAGCACATTTGATTTTGTATCTCATTTTCGTGTGATAGAAAACACGCATTAAACGAGAATAAAGTAAGCAGGAGATTCCGTCTTAGCGGAATAAAAAGTCAAACTAGAATTTGTGCGCCTAAGGCAACACTTTCAAGGATTTCAGGGTTATGTTTATATTAGGAAATTTGATAAAATTAGGGACTAGGATTTAACCATTTCGACTTTCCAAAATGGCTAACTCTGGAATTTTTCAAAAATTTCGGCAGAGTCTCCTTTGTATTTTGGAGGCCGAAATTTTCATAATAGACATAACATATAATCATGGGTTCGCCGACCCCTTCGGTGGAGCAACTCTCAACACCAGAACCACGCAAATAATATCGGGCTCGTCGACCCCTTCGGTGGAGCAACTCAACACCGGTAACCACGCAGTTATATATATTAAAAATGTAGTTAATTGAAAACTTTTTACCTTAGCAAGCATTCTAGCAAGTAAACTTAATTGCCTCTGGTACTTTCCGAAAGGCTATCCATATCAAAACAAAGTTGTTAGTAACATAATGATGTCACATTTTACTCTTAAATATCCATTAATTCTTATATCCTTGTGATAGTATCATGATACTAATTATATTTTAAATTACTTATAATTATAGTTTTGGTTTGTTAAGGATGTCAATGGAAGTTTAAAAGTTGAACCAAACATATGTAAGGTTACCCTAACATGTAGGTACCCATACATATCAATATTAACTAAATTATCATACCAAACTACCTTAAATTGGTATCTTTTAAAGTATGGACAAAAATGGTATTTTTGATAAAGCAAAATTATTTTCTTCATTTATATTGAAAAAAAAATCTAATGTGGGCATATATACTAAAGATGTGTTCATAGGTAAATTTTGAAATTTTAAACAAATATAAGGCTATGCCCAAAAGTGATACCAATTGTTAATTTAAGTATTCAAGATAATATAGCTCATGTTTGTGTTTATGATATATTTTTATACATATGTTTAGATGTCCATATATGTATAAAGATTATAGTTTGTGTCCATACATCTACATATACTTATATACATATTCTCACAAAACATAAGTTGATGTGTCCATTATTTGTTTTCTTCACATTGTGTCTGTGTCGTAAATTAAAGGTTGAGCATCCTAAATTGAACCAAGGTTTGCAAAGAGTATAATTTATTGTTTCCGTGTCCAAACAATGTATTATAATATAAGTGAATATATTTATACTAGCATGTTGTAATACACATATATACATTCACGGTGTGGTATTTTTTTTTTTTTTTGTGAATATATATATATATATATATATATATATATATATATATATATATATATAGATATATATATATATATATATATATATATATATATATATATATATATATATCGAGGATCATTATATATAAAAATTACTTTCGAAATGTCTATTCAAGTTGTATCCAACACTTGTGTCCAAGCATAATGTATCCACATGTTGTTGTGTCCAATTTTTATATTCATTTAAATATTTTATTGGTGTTGTGTCCATAAGTAGGCTTCTTTCTAATTTTCAAGGTCTATATCCATATTACATCTTTACGAAGTTGGATTTGTCATGAATTTATTTAAATTCCAGAAATGTAAACTAACCCATATTAATTCAAAAGAATTTAGAAAATCAATTTCAAGCAATTATCAAGAAGAAGAGGGAAAGAAAGAAGAAGAGGACTTGCCTTGAGAAAAATTGATTTGAAATTGGAACTAGGGTTTGAGCCTTCTTCTTCTTCCAATTCTCCTTCTTCTTCCTCCAACAAATTCTTCTTCTCCTTTTCTATATATTTTTATTTTTGTGTTTGAAGAAAGGGGTTAGGGCTTTCGTGATGGATGATGATGAGGATGAAGAGGATGATGGTGATGTGGTGTTGGAGGTGGTGGTGATGATGGAGATGGATATGGAGATTATGGTGGTGGTGGTGATAGAGGGGGGGGGGGGGGGGGGGGGGGGGGGGGCGTAGGACATCCAAATATTCCTTCAACATTTTATTTTAGATCATAACAGGAATTACTAAAATAAGAGGAATATTATACCTAAATAGCACAACACCAATTATGGACATCCAAATCTAATCAAATTTAATATTTAATTAGATTTAGATTCCATAAATATGTTGTTACCAAATTCAGTCTGGACTCCAACACATTGGATACATTTGTGGACGCAATATAAATAGGGACTAGAGACAGTTTCATATAAATTTAATTAAGAAGTAGTTTATATTACTCGGATGTGTACCCGATACGAATATGAATACGAGTTGATATATCATTTTTTCATGTCCACATATTAAAAGTGCGAAATAAATATGAGTTGTAGAAGGACAAGATTCACACCTGCAAGGGAGAGAAGAATTGTAATTTGGAGGAAGGACCATTTTGTACTTAAATTGTTTAGTACCTTCAACTTTCACACTTTCAACCTGCAGTTTAGTTTCAATTGTATATTGTCATCGATGTCCACTATGGTTATGCCAGTCGTTCTTAGTTTCAAAAACTTGGCACCCAACAATGTCTTGCTGGTTTGCCATAGGGAAAATGTTGAGAAAAATGGGGGGAAGAAAATGTTGAGGAAGAAATAAGAAAAAAATTAAAAGTAGTGGTGTTTAGAAGGGGAAGAGAAAATGAGAGAGAGAAATTTGAGACAAAAATTCATATGAGGCTCACTGAAAAAAATTTCTCCCAAAAGTGGGAGAAAAAGGAGAGTTGAGAGGATTGTGAAAGAAATTAACCATCTACCCTTCAATAAAGTAAGTATATACCCTCAACAATTCCCCTTTTTTACTTACTACCTCAACTTTTTTTTCAAGTTGATACCCTAAATTTTATTTGGACAATAATGCCCCTGCCTAAAATTCAGAACTACCCCCCAAACCCTCCCCCCATCCCCACTCCCCCCTTCGGCCCCAACCCCCCCCCCACCCCCCCGCTCCCCCCTTCGGCCACAACTCCCTCCGGCCCCCGCCCCCCCTCTGGCCAGCCGCCTCCGCCCCGCCCGCAGTAACCCCCCCCCGCCCCCTTCCGGTCCCCCCTTCAACCCCCAACAGCCCCCCTGCTCCGGCCACCCACCCTCCTCCCGTCGCCCTCCTTTCTCGCCTCCACCGGAGAGGGAGGGGGGACATCGCCGGAGAGGGAGGGGGAGGGGGAGGGGGGCATGGGAGAGAGAAAAGGGAGACAAGGTTAGTTTGGAGATATTTGGGTTTTAGGTATTGAGTTGAAAAACTAAAATAGTTGAGGGTATCGAGTTGTTGAGTAAAAAGTTTAGGGTATTAAGTTGAAAAAGGAGAATAGTTGAGGGTATCAAAGTGCAATTAAGCCTTAAAAAAATCAAGAACTAAATGGTAATTATATCTCTCCATACACAAACAAAATATTATTTTAAAATTTTTCTTTCCATACTTTTTGGTTATCCAAACAAGTGAAGAAAAAATTAATTTTACCTTCATTTACTCTCCTATATTTTCTTTTTTCCTTAATTTTTCTTCCCCTCTTCAAAAAAGTTCCCAAACACACTGTTAAGATAACATGTAAGGACTGTAATTCTCATTTAACCAACCGACACGAAGTCTTGAGTAGAACTGTAGAATGGACACTGATATATACACTACAAAATTTTATCGATTTAGCGACGGCTATATCCGTCAAAAATTCGTCGGTAAATGTAATTACCGACGGATGGTCGACGGATATTGGTTAAAAAAGGTCATCGGAAAAACCTCGTCGCTAACTACAATCCATCGGCAAGTAGTCGCCCACGACGAATTAACAACGGGCTGCCGTCAACCATACTCGTGCAGTTTACGCCAACTCGCCAACGGATTACCGTCAAATCACGTATTAAAAGAAGTAATGACGTATCACTTACCGACGGACATATCCGTCGCTACTTGGTCGGTAAATGCGTATCAGAGTTTCTGATATGCAAAATCTGTCGCCAATCAGTCACGAATGGTCGCTAAGTTTTGACGGAGCCGCGACGGAATACCGACGAAATATCCGTCGATCCGGTTCTGTGAATTATTCATATTTCCAGAATATTAGCGACGGATAATCCGTCGTTACTCCGTCGTGCGTCGTCGCTAGACCGTCGCAAATCGGTCGGCATTATAGTGACGGATTATCCATTTTTTGAAAAAAAATAGCATAAAACTGGGCATTCCCAATATACACAATTCCAATATACAAAACACACAAACAATTCTAACACACAAATAAACACACAAATAATCCCAAGCATTCAAATTATTCACACAAATATTAAATATTTAAACACAAAATACATTCAATTTACAAACAAAATGATTCCAAAAATACAAACATCAACGACCAGGGTGCGATCGTCCGCTGGTGGTGGTACTCCCTGCTGCGACCGTCTCATATACTCCTCCACCAAGTACGGCGGCAATCCCTCCAAGACATGGCTTGAAAGTTGGCGCAGCTGCTCTGGCGTCATAATGTCAAGGAGGGCCGTCAAAGTAGGAGGCGGTACGATAGGGGCAGTAGGGTCAAAAGAAAGATGCTTAGCGAAAGAAGGATCGGCAACACTAGAAGGACCGATAGCACCAGTAGAAGGATGCCGGTACGTGGACAACTGCGTCCGAATTTCCGACACCGCCTCGTTCAGATGCGCAAGCTGGGACCTCACATCATCGTCTGTCGGGGCCGCGGGAGGAGGCAGGGAGGTGGAAATCTCAAAGTCGTCGAGTGCAAATTAGCCAGGGAGCCGACTCCGTACTTGCGCCCTTTTCTATAGCCGCCGACGGTATCTACGAATAAGTCGTCGTAGCGAGTGGCCGTAGAAGAGGGCGTCCCGACGGACGTCGTTTCGCCGACATCCTCGGGAGCAGATGGTTGAATCCGACTAAGGGCCTCACGATACACAGCCTATCAAATGAATTTGTTTATTATACTATAAGTTTACCTAAGTTATAATCTAAATCCTATGTTATCCTAAGTTATAGTCTGAATCCTAAGTTTACCTAATAAGTTATTGTCTGAATCCTAAGTTTACCTAAGTGATTGTCTGAATACTTATAATTCTAACATAAATCTCATAAACGTAAGTACTTACATCCGTCGCCTTGGCCCTTTCATCGACGAAGCTCCCGTCCTTTCGCCTCTGGTGGACATGCTAGAATACATCGTGCATGGTGACCGAGTCAGCAGGTTTTTCCTCCTTCAACGCCTGTTGGGTCTGCATACAAAATATTCGTAGAATTTAATTAATTAAATATATTAATAGTACCAAATTAGATAGTGAATGAATTTGCGGTATCTCACCAGATCTGCAAGCGTCGCTGCGTGGGGCTTTGATTCCTCCGTATGTAGCATCGCTGCCCGTTGGTTCGCTTTCGCTTTTTTCCGATTTCTCCTTGAAGGCAGGAGCATCCATCTTTTCCAAGAGTTGCTCATAGTAGTCCTGTCTGATCCACTCCTTCTTCGAATGTGCCGTTTGAAGGTCATAAACCGCATCCCAGATCTTTTTTTCGACAGTGCTTCTATAGGTCCTGCGGATCGCCTCCTCGCGATGGGGGGGCCACCAGAAGGTCCTCTGACATACAAATTCAATTATCACGATATTAAAAAAATAGTTGATTAAAGAGTAATTAATAATTAATCACAAGATATATATATATATATATATATATATATATATATATATATATATATATATATATATATATATATATATATATATATATATATATATACACCCTCATCTCGTCGAGCCAGCGGTACTGCAAGTTTAGGGGCACCTCAGAAAAATTGAGGTAGGGGCCATGGTAGTTAGCCCGGATAATCTGCCGTAGAAGCCTGGTAGCATCCCACGAAAAAAAACCTACAAGGAAGCAACGACTGGATTATTAACTTGAATAAATGAAACAAATTTATTAAATTTACTTACGCTTCACCCCGCGGGCCATAGCACTCGTCGGAACTCGCCCATCGGTCTCTCTGGTGGCGTTGGAGGATCCGCGACTCTGCACATGTACTCGCCAGTCACCGGATGTAATTAAATGTAGGGGGGTACTCCGGGGCCCACTGTCGCTCAGCCGCTGGTGGATCCGCTGGTGGATCCGCTGGCAGAACGGATCCGCTAGCGGATGGAGACCCCATCGACGAATGTGTCGATAGCCCCTGGGTAGACCGACGGCAGGATGAGTCTGTGCCCGGGGTACTCTCCGGGTAGGGCTTGCTAGATGGAGACACCGTCCGGGGAGGCTGAATTCGACCACGACCACCACCACAAGCACGACCACCACCACCACCACGGCCAGTACCACCAGCACCACCACAGCCCGTACCACTACCACGACGAGTGCTAGCCATCAGCAGGGCGACGAGTGACACCGCGAATACAAGAACAACTATGAGTGCCATCTGCAACAAGAATATACAGAAGTTTAAACTGAATTCATATAAGTTAGTTATAAGTGCTTTTATGAGGTCAAACTAAAATCACGTAATTAAAAGTGTTTTTAATATATACTGATATTTAATCTAATCATCGTCATTGTCTTCGTCCTCGTCCTCATCCTCATTCTCATCCTCATCATCGACTTCATCTGTATCCTCATCCTCATCAAGTTCTTCTTCTTCTTCTTTTTTATCCTCAATAGTTAGGACAAGACGTCTCTTTCTTCCCTGGTTGATAGCTAAGTCTTGTGTATCAACCTCTTCCTCCCCTCTATTTTCCTCAACAATATTTTCAACATCCATGGTATCCGAATGTATTACCAAGTATTGGGACTTTTCGATCTGGTCCTCTTGGTATGCTGGGTCTCCAACGTTGAATGTATTTCTAGATTTAATCTTGCATACTACCCACAACTCAAATCGATCTCTACGACGCCTTGGGTAGCTTGTATAGTAGACTTGAACAGCCTGACTTGCTATCGCAAACGTGTCGGACCCTCTATACCTCATGCGATGATTTATATCGACGAATCCAAATTGTTTATCGATTCTCCAACCGATATTTGGTGTCGTATCGAACCACTCACATTTGAACATCACAATATGCATAACATATGGGGCACTATATTGTAAATCTATAATATCCCGAAGCACTCCATAATAGTCAAAGTCCGACTTGTCGTCATAGATGGTGCCTCTTATGCAAACACCAGAATCCTTGGTACTGAAGCCATCATTGAGAAATTCTCCATTTATAGCATTCTGAGTTGCCTTAAACTTGAAGCCATTAACGACATAGCCTGACCAAGTCTTTGCATGCTTCTTCAGTTCCAATGCCAAATAACGAATACTATCATTTGTGAGTGTTATTTCAAGCAATAAAACCTGTAAACAAATATTGATAATTTAAATATTTTAGATGCATATATTTTAATGGTAGCCACATAAATTATTATCTCAGTTACTTACATATTTGCGAAAGCAGGACGGAAAGGTACAATCAACCTCTCTTTGAAGTCC